>ONZH01030453.1:0-24482 GCA_900303285.1 Rhinella marina | reverse complement strand
CTCATGGAGCACATCTTCTGGATGAAGCTCTCCTTCTCCTCGCTCAGGTCACTGTCATGCTGGGAAAGCTGCCGGTTCACCGCGATGGCCTCAGCTGCAAACAGGGTCAGGTCCTTCGCGCTGCTGTTCCTGCACAACAAGACGACTGTCAGCCGGCGGAGCGGAAGGGTCCCGCCCCCACCCTGCAGGTGCCATACTTACTTCTGAAGAACCAGCGGGGTTGGAAGGCCTCTTTCTGGAGCGTCCTAACCAAAGAGAAAGAAATCACACAGGCGTCTTAAAGGAGTGCAGACCGCTGCTAGACAGACCCGATGTTACACCGCCAACAAATACAACCCCTGACAAAAATGACAGAATCTCCGGTCTCTGAGGACGGTCAGAACACAGACACCAGAAAATACTAAAGGCATTTCTAATGGAGAAAGAAATCAAGAAAAATAATTGTGGTCGCCGGTAACAGTTACATCATTAGAACAAGCACCGGGAATAAACCATGGAATCATGAAAAACAAACAAAATAACCCTCCGACACATGACTGAGGATAGATATATATACAGGACTATGAGGATATATATATATATACAGGACTATGAGGATATATATATATATACAGGACTATGAGGATATATATATATATATACAGGACTATGAGGATATATATATATACAGGACTATGAGGGGTATATATATATATAATATATATACACAGGACTATGAGGATATATATATATATATATATATATATATATATATATATATATATACAGGACTATGAGGATATATATATTACCAGGACTATGAGATATATATATAT
The DNA here is from genome assembly GCA_900303285.1 of Rhinella marina. NCBI lineage: Eukaryota > Metazoa > Chordata > Amphibia > Anura > Bufonidae > Rhinella > Rhinella marina. The sequence continues at coordinate 23,667 of ONZH01030453.1, read as the reverse complement.
ATATATATAACACAGGACTATGAGGGTATATATAATATATATACAGGACATGAGGATATATATATATATACAGGACTATGAGGGTATATATATATATAATATATATATATATATATACACAGGACTTATATATACTATATATATATATATATATATATATATATATATACACAGGACTATTGAGGTATATATATATATATACAGGACTATGAGGATATATATATATATATAATATAATATATATACACACTATGAGGTATATATATATACAGGACATATATTATATATATATATATATATATACAGGACTATGAGGTTATATATATATATACAGGACTATGAGGATATATATATATATATAATATATAGAATTATATATATATAATATATATATATATATATAATATATATATATATATATACAGGACTATGAGGATATATATATACACTAAACAAAAAATGGCAGCAGCACTAGATAAGCCATGACACATGAACATGGGGTGAATATGTGAAAAAAGTAAAAAAGCATAACTGCTATAGTAAGTAAAGTGGAAGCTCTTAGCGCATATACATGATCATAAATATGTCGGGCTCATCCACCAACGATCAAGGTGGCTTCCAATCGGATGAGTCCTACACTAACACTGACCTGCATCCTACATAAACCGGCAGGCCCATATCAGGGGAACATCTTACCCGGTCAGAAGCTGCACATCATCTGCAGGAGGTGCTGTCTGTTTTTTGTCATTTTATATATATATATACACCAATCCCTGGTATGTCTTTACTGAATGCAACTGCACCCAACTTTCCAAGAACCTGATAACATCCCCATAGCTCATCTTTCCTTCCCAATCCCTGGTATGTCTTTACTGAACATTAATGTCTTATTCCCTGATGATGGATTTATTGAGTACTTGTTTATATTGACTATTTCACCCCTGTGTCTGGTCCTACTTTGATTAGGCCAACTCTAACCTCCTCCCCACTTGGTCACACCTGATTGAGCACAGAGTGGTAGAAATCTAAGTGCTTAGGTCTTTCAAGTGCAACTCTTTAAGTGCACATACAGAATTATACCAGAATTGAACCAGAAGGGGACCAAAGGTAACTAATGAAATAGTTAATGCAACAATGATTCAATTTCTCATCTTGCTCTTCCCACTTTCCCTAAACCTCCAAAAATGCTCTTACATACAATCACCCAGCAAGGAACTGTTCATCTCTTCCTCCATTTTACCCACTCATCTAACCTCCTGTGCAAACCTGTTTAGTGACATAAAACATTTCCTTCCCAAACACACACGGCCTCCTCATGCCCTCTCTTTCTCTCACCTACTGACACTTTCCCTGCTTCTACTTATTGCTGGCGACATCTCTCCAAATCCAGGCCCCCCACAGCAAATCCCCACCATTATTTCCTCCTCTCACTACAAATCCCCCTCTACAAATTTCTGCAATCCCTTAAACCTAAAGAACATTCCCCTGACCCCTGCTCCCTCGGTTCCTCTGACAGGAGCATTATGGAACGCACGCTCAGTTAATAACAAACTGTCTTTCATCCATGACCTCTTCATCTCACACAAACTTTCCCTTCTGGGTATCACAGAAACATGGCTGACACCCTCTGACACTGCCTCCCCTGCTGCTCTCTCTTATAGCGGATTTCATTTCACCCACACCCCACGCCCTGGCTGCAAACATGGTGGAGGAGTTGGTCTGCTTCTGTCTGGAAACTGCTCCTACAGCCCAATTCCACCGCCACCCTTAACTCTCACTTCATTTGAAGTACACTCTGTTGGCATCTACTCTCCCTCCAACCTGCAAGTAGCTGTTATCTACCGCCCCCCAGGCCCAGCCACCATCTTTCTTGATCATTTTAATACCTGGCTCCTACATTTTCTTTCTGCCGACATTCCCACTATCATCATGGGTGACTTCAACATCCCTATCGACACTTGCAACTCGACCGCCTCCAAACTTCTGGCACTCGCTTCCTCCTTTGGCCTCTCCCAGTGGTCTTCCGCTCCCACCCACAGAGATGGTCATACTCTAGATCTGATCTTTACTCGCCTCTGCTCCTTATCTAACCTTTCTAATTCGCCACTCCCCCTATCTGACCACAACTTACTCACCTTCTCTTCTCTGGTCTCTTCTGCTGCTTCTCCGGTCCACACACTAGCACACCCCTGCAGGAACCTTAAACATCTCGACTTTCACCTACTTTCGGAATCTCTTTCACCTCTCTCCAACATTCATTCCCTCAAAGACCCCGATGCTGCCACCACTCTGTATAACACCACAATAGCTACAGCCCTGGACTCTGTTGCCCCCCTCACACTCCACAAATCCCGGAAAATCAACAGACAACCCTGGCACACAGACCTGACCAAGAAACTCAGACAAGCTTCCAGAGCTGCTGAGCGGCAATGGAAGAAATCCCATTCTAAGGATCACTTCACCACATACAAGCAATCCCTCCTCATTTTCAAATCATCACTCTCTGATGCAAAACAGGCGACTTCTCATCTCTAATATCTTCTCTGTCCCACAACCCCAAACAACTGTTCAACACTTTTAACTCTCTTCTCCGTCCACCGGCGCCCCCACCATCACCTCTTATCTCAGCAGAGGACTTTGCCACATACTTCAAACGAAAGATCGTCAACATCAGAGAAGGCTTCAGTGCACAGTCCCCTCAGCCCCTCTACATAACTGCTCAGTACTCTTCCACCAAAACCTGCTTCTCCACAATTACAGAAGAATACCTTTCCACCCTACTCTCCAGATCACATCTCACCACCTGCGCACTTGACCCAATCCCATCCCACCTCATTCCCAACCTCTCCTCAGTGTTCATCCCAGCCCTAACTCATCTCTTCAACCTATCACTGACCTCTGGTGTCTTCCCCTCTGGTTTTAAACACGCTACAATTAAACCCATCCTTAAAAAACCCTCACTCGACCCATCTTCTCTGTCCAGCTATCGCCCCATATCACTTCTGCCATATGCCTCAAAGCTACTTGAGCAACATGTCCATTCAGAACTGTCCTCTCACCTCTCCTCCTGCTCACTCTTTGACCACCTACAGTCAGGCTTCCGACCCCACCACTCGACTGAAACTGCCCTTACTAAAGTCACCAACGATCTGCTAGCAGCCAAAACCAAAAAACATTACTCTGTTCTCCTCCTCCTTGACCTGTCCTCTGCCTTTGACACCGTCGACCACTCCCTTCTACTACAAACTCTCTCGTCTCTTGGCATCACTGACCTGGCCCTCTCATGGATTGCATCATACCTCACAGACCGGACATTTAGCGTCTGCCACTCTCACGCCACCTCCTCCTCCCATTCCCTCTCTGTTGGTGTCCCACAAGGCTCAGTCCTAGGTCCCCTGCTCTTCTCTATCTATACCTTTGGCCTGGGACAGCTCATAGAGTCCCATGGCTTTCAGTATCACTTTTATGCTGATGACACACAAATCTACCTCTCTGGTCCAGACATCACCACCTTACTACCCAGAGTCCCACAATCTTAAATATCCTCTTTCTTTTCCTCACGCTTTCTAAAACTTAACATGGATAAAACAGAATTTATCATCTTTCCACCATCTTGTACAGCCCTCCCAACAGACCTATCTATCACCATCAACGACTGCACACTCTCCCCCGTTAAACAGGTCCGCTGCCTTGGAGTGACCTTGGATTCTGCACTCTCCTTCAGACCACACATCCAAGCCCTTTCCACCACCTGCCGCCTCCAACTCAAAAATATCTCCCGTATCCGTGCGTTCCTCAACTATGAGTCTGCCAAAGTACTAATACATGCCCTCATCATCTCCCGCCTAGACTACTGCAACATTCTCCTCTGTGGCCTTCCATCTAGCACCCTAGCCCCCCTCCAATCTATCCTCAACTCTGCTGCCCGACTAATCCACCTCTCACCCGGTTACTCCTCTGCCTCTCCCCTTTGCCAATCCCTTCACTGACTCCCCATTCCCCAGAGAATTCAGTTTAAAATACTAACAAATACATACAAGGCCGTCCACAACCTGTCCCCTCCCTACATCTCAGAACTAGTCTCCCGATACATCCCCACACGTAATCTCCGATCCTCACAAGACCTCCTTCTCTCCTCCACTCTTATCAACTCTTCACACAATCGCCTCCAGGATTTCTCCCGCGCAGCCCCAATACTCTGGAACTCTGTACCCCAACATATCAGACTCTCACCTACAGTGGAATCCTTCAAAAGAAATCTGAAAACCCACCTCTTCAGACAAGCCTACAACCTGTGACCCTGCTGCTGCTACACTGCCATGACCAGCTTTACCCTCACCTACTGTGTCCTCCCATACCGCATAGATTGTAAGCCTTCACGGGCAGGGCCCTCTCTCCTTCTGTACCAGTCTGTAACTTGTCTGTCCTAGAGCAATTGTCTAGACTATGTATGTAAACCCCTTTCAACATGTACAGCGCTGTGGAATGAATGGCGCTTTAATAATAATAAATAAATAATAATAATAATATATACACATCACTATGAGGATATATATATATACACATCACTATGAGGATGATATATATCAACATCACTATGAGGATATATATACACATCACTATGAGGATATATATACACATCACTATGAGGATATATATACACATCACTATGAGGATATATATACACATCACTATGAGGATATATATATACACATCACTATGAGGATATATATATACACATCACTATGAGGATATATATACACATCACTATGAGGAGATATATATATATATATATATACAGGACTATGAGGATATATATACACAGGACTATGAGGAGATATATACCTATGAGGATATATATACAGGACTAATGAGGATATATACCATCACTATCAGGACTATAGGATATATATATATCAGGACTATGAGGATATATATATACAGGACTATGAGGATATATATACACATCACTATCAGGAGATATATATATATACATATACAGGACTATGAGGATATATATATATATAACGGACTATGAGGAGATATATACACATCACTATGAGGAGATATATATACACACACCACTATGAGGATATATATATATATATATATATATATATATACACACAGGACTAGGACTTTGTTCACCACCTCCGGCTCTTATAACTGCTCGCAGTCTCTGAGGCACTGACTTAATGAGTGACAGACAGGACTCTTCATCAGTCTGGCTCCAGCTTTCTCTGATTGCTGTTGCAGGTTGGAGCCCTTGTCATGGACCATTTTCTATTAACTTCCTCCACAGATTTACAATTGGATTGATATCCGGACTGTTTGCCGGCCATGACATTGACCTTATGTGTCTTTCTTCAAGGAATGTTTTCACAGTTTTTGCTCTATGACAAGATGCATTATCATCATCCCCAAACATCCTTTCGAGAGATGGGATAAGAAAAGGGTCCAAATGTCAGTGTGAACCTGAGCATTTACTGAAGATGTGATGACTTTTACCTGACGTGCAGCCCCAGGTCATCCATGTTTTCTTCAGACAGTCGTCTGCATAAATCTCTTTGAACGGCACCAAACACAAGTCCCATCATCATCACCTTGTAGACTGGAGATTCATCAGTGATCATGACTCCTCCAGTCATCCACAGTCCTCCAGTGTAACCTTGTGGTTTTCTCTTTAGGTGTTAGTGATGGTTCTTTTAGCTTTTTTGTATGTAAATCCCGTTTCCGTTAGGCGGTTTCTTACAGTTCGGTCACAGACGTTGACTCCAGTTTCCTCCCATTGGTTTTGTTTTCCAGGCTTATTGCTTTAGGTTTTCTGTCTGGAGGCTTTGATGTCTTCCTTGCTCTACCAGTATGCTTGTCTTTAACCACCTTCCCATGTTGTTTGTACTTGGTCCAGGTCTTAGACACAGCTGACTGTGAACAGCCGACATCTTGTGCAGCACTGCCTGATTTACCCTCTATAAGGAGAAGGATAATCCTCTCCACTGACCTCTCTGGTGTTGGGGCCATGATTCCTGTCCGTCCACTTGTTGCTCTCCGCGGTGTGATCGCTCCTTACCTGGACACTAGCGAGAAGATTTCATGTGATGCAGGTTTATTGTTTGTAATGAATAGAGTTGAGCGAACGTTCTCGTAACGAGCACTGTACTGCTCAGATCCCCTGCGCTCGCATGGGCGCAGCCATCCGGATCCGTCCTCCTCACCCGACGGAAGCAGCTGCCTGCGCCCATGCGAGCGCAGGGGATCCGAGCAGTACAGTGCCCGTTACGAGAACGTTCGCTCAACTCTAGTAATGAACATTTGCAGGGAGATTCCATGGTTTATTCCCGGTGCTTGTTCTAATGATGTAGATGTTACCGGCAGGGCTGTGGAGTCGGTAAGCCAAAGCCCCAACTCCAACTCCGACCCCGACTCCACAGCCCTGGTTACCGGCGACCACAATTCTGTTTCTTGATTTCTTTTAGTATTTCTTCTATAAGTCTCCATTAGAAATGCCTTTAGTATTTTCTGGTGTCTGATCTGAAGGAACGTCCTCAGAGACCGGAGATTCCATTGTCAGGGGTTGTATTTGTCTATGGATTCCATAGGGGCAGCAGCTCCTGCCTGAACCCATGTGTCACCTACAGAGCGAATTACACTAGCAGTCACTCCGCTCAGTACAGTAGTCACATTACACTACAGTAATATACCCCCAGCAGTCAGGGCGGCACTACAGTAGAATATCGGGGGAGCAGTAGATCACCCGCACGTACAGTAGATTTGTGTCTATACCCATGGAAGGGACGGGGATCGGGGAGCAGTAGATCACCCGCACGTACAGTAGATTTGTGTCTATAGCCATGGAAGGACGGGGATCGGGGAGCAGTAGATCACCCGCACGTACAGTAGATTTGTGTCTATACCGATGGAAGGGACGGGGATCGGGGGATCGGGAGCAGATAGATCACCCGCACGATACAGTAGATTTGTGTCTATACCCATGGGAAGGGAAGGGATCGGGGAAGCAGTAGATCACCCGCACGTACAGTAGATTTGTGTCTATACCCATGGAAGGGACGGGGATCGGGGAGCAGTAGATCACCCGCACGTACAGTAGGTTTGTGTCTATACCGATGGAAGGGACGGGGATCGGGGAGCAGTAGATACCCACACTACAGTAGATTTGTGTCTATACCCATGGAAGAGACGGGATCGGGAGCAGTAGATCACCCGCACGTACAGTAGATTTGTGTCTATACCGATGGAAGGGACGGGGATCGGGGAGCAGTCAGATCACCCGCACTACAGTAGATTGTGTCTATACCCATGGAAGGGACGGGGATCGGGAGCAGTAGATCACCCGCACGTACAGTAGATTTTATGTTATACCATGGAAGGGACGGGGATCGGGGAGCAGTAGATCACCCGCACGTACAGTAGATTTGTGTCTATACCGATGGAAGGGACGGGGATCGGGGAGCAGTAGATCACCCGCACGTACAGTAGATTTGTGTTTATACCGATGGAAGGGACGGGGATCGGGGAGCAGTAGATCACCCGCACGTACAGTAGATTTGTGTCTATACCGATGGAAGGGACGGAGGATCGGGGAGCAGTAGATCACCCGCACATACTGTGCGTCCACCTGTCATGCGGCAGATGTTTCCCTACATACAATTAAGGATATAGATCACGTATTCGCTGTCACGGGTAAATAAACCGCGGCCGGGAAATCTTTCCGCTGTACGTGGATGTAGAGTTCTTTCCTGCTTTCTCCCAGATGTTCTCAGATCTCTGGTGACAGATCATGGGGGGGGCTTTATAGACTCTGCAGGAGAAGATCGGGATCTTGTGCTCCGGTGTTTGACGACGCGTCCTGTGTCGGGTTTAGTTTGTTGTACAAGTAGTTGCTCAGGATATCCGCGTTCTCTGAATTTAGACGCCATTTCTCTGAGTCCGATTTCTTGTTCTCCAGTGTAAAGAGGAAATCAGAGATATTGTGCCAGTATCGGACAGCGGACGACCGCCATAGAGGTCTGCCCCTTTAATTAGTCCTTCCCAGACAGTTAAGGAAGTTGGTGAATTCTTTGGCTGTGGATTCAGTATATATACGATCATAACTACCTGTGGGGGTCACCCCAAATATCTGCTTCTCCCAGGCCCTCATGGCACCCTACAGACACTGGTCAGGATGTGCGGGCACTTACCTGCAACCCTGAGAAGGTTATTTGATGCCAAGTACAGGCCTTTAATCAATACTTCTGGCCCCTGGTGTCAGAGTGGACATCCTGAGACGCTGACACCTTCCTTAAGGAGAAGAGATGGCCCCCCTATGGAATCCATACATGTACACGTCGGCGGTGTACGCCCTGAACCCCGGGCCCAGTATAATACACTACATTACAAACATCATTGGAGGTGAGGGCTCCCAGTAGGAGACTAATGTACAGCAGGTACTTACCCCTTGAACCCAAGGGTGCTGAAGAACCTGTGCCGCACTCAGGCGGTCCTTAGCATCGCGGACCAGCAGCTTGGAGATCAGATCCTTGGCATGGCTGGAGATGCGAGCCCAGTCTCTCTCGGGAAACTCATATTTGCCTTCTTGAATGCTTTCAAACAGCTTGTTCTAGGAAGCAAATGTGACATCAGAAATGGTGGAGACCAACAGCGGAGAACGAAGCACCCTGTAAGGACACAACCATGAAGACGTTACCTGGCAGACTCTGCAGACTTCTCCTCGGTCCCAGCCACAGTCTGTCCCACAATTCCCCACGAAGGGAGGGTAACCACTCAGCATTATGTACAGGATGACACCCAGGCTCCAGAGATCACACCGCTTGTCATAGAAGGTAGCTTCTTCTGTGAAGACTTCCACCACCTCTGGTGCCATGTACTCAGCAGAACCACACTGAGAACACATACATGTAATCACACAGGGGCCGCACTGACCCCAACCCCCCCAAAGAAAACTGCCCTTCAATCCACACAAAGGACTCAACATCAGTATCTGACCTATAGATACATCACTTATCAGCGTCATCCTATCAGTATCTGACCTATAGACACATCACTTATCAGCGTCATCCTATCAGTATCTGACCTATAGACACATCACTTATCAGCTTCATCCTATCAGTATCTGACCTATACACATCACTTATCAGCTTCATCCTATCAGTATCTGACCTATAGACACATCACTTATCAGCTTCATCCTATCAGTATCTGACCTATAGACACATCACTTATCAGCTTCATCCTATCAGTATCTGACCTATAGACACATCACTTATCAGCTTCATCCTATCAGTATCTGACCTATAGACACATCACTTAATCAGCTTCATCCTATCAGTATCTGACCTATAGACACACATCACTTATCAGCTTCATCCTATCAGTATCTGACCTATAGACACATCACTTATCAGCTTCATCCTATCAGTATCTGACCTATAGACACATCACTTATCAGCTTCATCCTATCAGTATCTGATCTATAGACATCACTTATCAGCTTCATCCTATCAGTATCTGACCTATAGACACATCACTTATCAGCTTCATCCTATCAGTATCTGATCTATAGACACATCACTTATCAGCTTCATCCTATCAGTATCTGACCTATAGACACATCACTTATCAGCTTTATCCTATCAAGTATCTGACCTATAGACACATCACTTATCAGCTTCATCCTATCAGTATCTGACCTATAGACACATCACTTATCAGCTTCATCTATCAGTATCTGACGCTATAGACACATCACTTATCAGCTTCAATCCTATCAGTATCTGACCTATAGACACATCACTTATCAGCTTTCATCTATCAGTATCTGACCTATAGACACATCACTTATCAGCTTCATCCTATCAGTATCTGACCTATAGACACATCACTTATCAGCTTCATCCTATCAGTATCTGACCTATAGACACATCATTATCAGCTTCATCCTATCAGTATCTGACCTATAGACACATCACTTATCAGCGTCATCCCTATCAGTATCTGACCTATAGAAACATCACTTATCAGCTTCATCCTATCAGTATTCTGACCTATAGACACATCACTTATCAGCTTCCATCCTATCAGTATCTGACCTATAGACACATCACTTATCAGCGTCATCCTATCAGTATCTGGATCTATAGACACATCACTTATGATCGCTTCATCCTATCAGTATCGACCTATAGACACACATCACTTATCAGCTTCATCCTATCAGTATCTGACCTATAGACACATCACTTATCAGCTTCATCCTATCAGTATCTGACCTATAGAACACATCACTTATCAGCTTCATCCTATCAGTATCTGATCTATAGACACATCACTTATCAGCTTCATCCTATCAGTATCTGACCTATAGACACATCACTTATCAGCTTCATCCTATCAGTATCTGACCTATAGACACATCACTTATCAGCTTCATCCTATCAGTATCTGACCTATAGACACATCACTTATCAGCTTTCATCCTATCAGTATCTGACCTATAGACACATCACTTATTCAGCTTCATCCTATCAGTATCTGACCTATAGACACATCACTTATCAGCTTCATCCTATCAGTATCTGACCTATAGACACATCACTTATCAGCTTCATCTATCAGTATCCTAACATCCTTCAGTATCTGACCTATAGACATCATTATTATCAGCTTCATCCTATCAGTATCTGACCTATCACTTATCAGATCCTATCATATCATCTATCAGCTATCATCTATCAGTATCTGACCTATAGACACATCACTTATCAGCTTCATCCTATCAGTATCTGACCTATAGACACATCACTTATCAGCTTCATCCTATCAGTATCTGACCTATAGACACATCACTTATCAGCTTCATCCTATCAGTATCTGACCTATAGACACATCACTTATCAGCTTCATCCTATTTCAGTATCTGATCACTATAGACAGACACATCACTTATCAGCTTCATCCTATCAGTATCTGACCTATAGACACATCACTATTATCAGCTTTCATCCTATCAGTATCTGACCTATAGCATCACTTATCAGCTTCATCCTATCAGTATCTGACCTATAGACACATCACTTATCAGCTTCATCCTATCAGTATCTGACCTATAGACACATCACTTATCGGCTTCATCCTATCAGTATCTGACCTATAGACCCATCACTTATCAGCTACATCCTATCAGTATCTGACCTATACACACATCACTTATCAGCTTCATCCTATCAGTATCTGATCTATAGACATCACTTATCAGCTTCATCCTATCAGTATCTGACCTATAGACACATCACTTATCAGCTCCATAGATACGTAGATACTCAGTAATTTTATCAGCGTTGTTGCTGTGGTTTGCACCAGTGGGGTTTGAACTGTAGTAGGGTCGCCATTTTGCACGGTTACGCCTGCTGATACTGTGCTGAAAAACGGCAGCCACTATGGAGGGTTACACCCGCTGACTGTATACTAAGAAGCCCATCTTCAGGGTTACACCCAGTGATCCTAATGTGCAGGTTTGATAATACGATGTCTGGATGTTTCTGGGGTTTTTCCTACAATTTTGGTTTATTCATTACAGGCTCATCCAGCAGAACCATCACATATACAACACGTTATATCCATCATAGAGTCAGTGTGAGGGAGCAGCGAGCGCCGGACTTACAGGAGTGGTGAGCTCTGGGGTGGTGATCGGAGTACACGCGCTGTTCAGCTTTACTCCACTCCCGAGATCAAAGTCACAGATTTTCACAGGCGATACCTGCAAAAGACCCGAAGGTGTGAGCAATGGCGGCTGACGACTCACAATGACCCCCCTCCCCCACACTATATAATGGCGGCTGGGGATGCACAATGACCCCCTCCCCCACACTGTATATAATGGTGGCTGGGGATGCACAATGACCCCCTCCCCCACACTGTATACAATGGTGGCTGGGGATGCACAATGACCCCCTCCCCCACACTGTATACAATGGTGGCTGGGGATGCACAATGACCCCCTCCCCCACACTGTATACAATGGTGGCTGGGGATGCACAATGACCCCCTCCCCCACACTGTATACAATGGTGGCTGGGGATGCACAATGACCCCCTCCCCCACACTGTATACAATGGCGGCTGGGGATGCACAATGACTCCCTCCCCCACACTGTATACAATGGTGGCTGGGGATGCACAATGACCCCCTCCCCCACACTGTATATAATGGCGGCTGGGGATGCACAATGACCTCCTCCCCCCACACTGTATACAATGGCGGCTGGGGATGCACAATGACCCCCTCCCCCACACTGTATATAATGGCGGCTGGGAATGCACAATGACCCCCTCCCCCTCACTGTATACAATGGCGGCTGGGGATGCACAATGACCCCCTCCCCCACACTGTATATAATGCTGGCTGGGGATGCACAATGACCCCCTCCCCCACACTGTATATAATGGCAGCTGGGGATGCACAATGACCCCCTCCCCCACACTGTATACAATGGCGGCTGGGGATGCACAATGACCCCCTCCCCCACACTGTATACAATGGCGGCTGGGGATGCACAATGACCCCCTCCCCCACACTGTATATAATGGCGGCTGGCGACCCCGTCCCCCATGCTTTACCTTATCTTCACATTCACACAGGATATTCTCTGGTTTCAGATCTCGATGTGCGATCCCTGGAATAGAAAAAGGGAAGAATGAGGAGGTCGAGGCCCACGACTCCCAGCATCCGGCCAGAGGGTTGATGCTGCTCCCACCTTTTGTGTGGAGGAAGTCCAGGGCGGAGGCGATGTCCCGGACCACCATACTGGCTTCCCTTTCATCAAAGTGCTTCCTCCGCTGGATGTGGGAAAGGATGGAACCTGCAGGAAAATCCAAGATCACAATGCAACGCCTGGTCAGGGCCCCGGGGAGGTTGCACAATACAGAGCAGGACACACCCCCAATCACACAGACAGACTACACACCGCCGAGCAGCTTCTCGAACACCAGATAGAATCGAGTATCGTCTTCACAGAACTCAATCAGCTCCAAAATATTCCTGCAAAATAAAAGACACGAGTAGCAGAGCGTGGAAAGCGAGCGCAGGGGGCGTGGTCTCTGTAAGATGAAGCCACGAGTCCGCTCTCGTGTCAGTGCAGTACTGACCGGAGTTTGCTTCACAATACAGAAAGTATCTCCACATGACATTACTTGTTGCCTTGACACTGGTACAGCGTTTCCACTTCTCGGAAGACACGGCTGCGGCTGTGGCCGGCCTTCTTCTCCACAATCTGCCAAAAGAGGGGGAGGGGCTAGATACACAGTGCAAAAGTCATCACCCCCCCGTCCCCCCCGGAAGACGGCTCACCTTGACGGCGTAGTCTTTTCCATTCTGCAGACTGATGCAGCCTTGGACCTTGGCATAGGCTCCTTCTCCGAGCAGTTCGTCCGTCAGGGTGTACAAATCTACAAGACACAGGAGACATCATCACCCCAGGGCACCTCCAGTCACCCGTCTGCAACCGAGCCCCCAGAAGAGAAAAACCCCAACCAAAGGGAGTGCGATATCTGGACTATCGGGTCTGCGGAGAAGAACTACTTGTAGTCACAGACGATGGGGGAGGACAGCAGACAAGACAACAGAAACCTCCTCGACCTGAACCTGCTGAAGATGTCGTCCACATTGACGACAAGAACCCCCAGGATTGGCAGGACTCAAAAACATGGACGCCATGCTCCTTGGCAGTGGACTGGGCCCCGTGGAGGGCACCAGGATCTAGTTAGGTCTGTGGTCTCTTGCCATCTCTTCATTTGTGAAGGAGAGGACATGGTGGAGACAGAGGTGGCATTTCCCTGGCTGATGCGTCCATGTTGAGCATGGTCCTCCTCTCTGGTGACATTGAAGGGTTTGCAGATTGCTTGTAGGTCTCTGACAACGAGGGCTGATCTGAGGTCTGACTGGGGGGGGGGGGGGGGCGGTGGTCTGACAACGAGGGCTGATCTGAGGTCTGATGAGGGGGGCGGTGGTCTGACAACGGAGGGCTGATCTGAGGTCTGACTGGGGGGGGGCGGTGGTCTGACAACGAGGGCTGATCTGAGGTCTGACTGGGGGGGGGGGGGGGGCGGTGGTCTGACAACGAGGGCTGATCTGAGGTCTGAAGGGGGGGGCGGTGGTCTGACAACGAGGGCTGATCTGAGGTCTGATGAAGGGGGGGCGGTGGTCTGACAACGAGGGCTGATCTGAGGTCTGACTGGGGGGGGGGCGGTGGTCTGACAACGAGGGCTGATCTGAGGTCTGATGAGGGGGGCGGTGGTCTGACAACGAGGGCTGATCTGAGGTCTTGAAGGGGGGGCGGTGGGTCTGACAACGAGGGCTGATCTGAGGTCTGATGAGGGGGGGCGGTGGTCTGACAACGAGGGCTGATCTGAGGTCTGATGAGGGGGGCGGTGGTCTGATCTGAGGGCTGATCTGAGGTCTGAAGGAGGGGGCGGTGGTCTGACAACGAGGGCTGATCTGAGGTCTGAAGGAGGGGCGGTGGTCTGACAACGAGGGTGATCTGAGGTCTGAAGGAGGGGGCGGTGGTCTGACAACGAGGGCTGATCTGAGGTCTGAAGGGGGGGCGGTGGTCTGACAACGAGGGCTAATCTGAGGTCTGATGAGGGGGGCGGTGGTCTGATCTGAGGGCTGATCTGAGGTCTGATGAGGGGGGGCGGTGGTCTGATCTGAGGTCTGATGGGGGGGCGTGGTCTGACAACGAGGGCTGATCTGAGGTCTGAAGGGGGGGGCGGTGGTCTGACAACGAGGGCTGATCTGAGGTCTGATGAGGGGGGGCGGTGGTCTGACGAGGTCTGATCTGAGGTCTGATGAGGGGGGGGCGGTGGTCTGACAATGAGGGCTAATCTGAGGTCTGATGAGGGGGGGGGGGGGGGCGGTGGTCTGACAACGAGGGCTGATCTGAGGTCTGATGGGGGGTGGTGGTCTGACAACGAGGTCTGATCTGAGGTCTGTGGGGGAGGGGGGGCCGTGGTCTGAAAACATCCCATTAACCCCATAGTTAAGCTGCTCGAGGAGAGAGGGCCCTCTCCTGCCATCCCCACACCACTATTCTGCTATTCTCTCCTCTCCCATTGGTGGCACAGGGGGGAGGGGCAGACTACTTGCTTCTCTCCTCTCATTGGTGGCAGCAGCACAGGGGGAGGGACAGACTGCTTCCTTCTCTCCTGTGCTGCTGAGGGAACATGAAGCGCTGAGAGCGGCTTAGTATTGGTAAATGCTGGGTCTAGGCGCAAATGGCGACAAGACTAAAAGGTCTTGTCGCCATTTGTAAATTCTAAGTCGCATTGGCAACAATCTGGAGCGCTGCAATGATTTACACTTTTAACCTCCCGTCTGTGGCACTTGCAGCCTACCCCCTGCGGCACCTGTGTCAGTGGGGGGAGGGGGTTGTCGCTCCAGGGGTCACTGAGAATTATGGAGTGACGGAGGTCACTCATCCACTGCCACAACCTTTTGTGCCAGTGGCTGTTGCGCTCAGGTTCTTCTGCTGCCGGCGCTTTTCATACGGATTTCTGAGATTTATCGTTCCTTCCCGTTTATACCGCGACCTCAGATTTTATATTTCCCTAAAAAGCCGGAATTAGACTTACCGGTAATTCAATTTCCATGATATCACCACGACGGCCATGACAAGGAGATTGACCCCTGACCTCTGAAGGGGCAGGAACAGAGAAAGGTTTAAAAGCGCCCCTCCCACCCCCAAACACCAGTGGTGGCAAATGAATCAAAACTTAAAAAGTTCATTACCACGATACTTCACATAGTATTAGCAGGTATTACATCATACCTGGCAAGAACCCAACTTTCCCTAATATTGGGATACATAGAAAAAAGGGGGATATGCCATGCCGTCGTGTTGATATCATGGAAATTGAATTACCGGTAAGTTTAATTCCGGCTTTCCATATCATCACCACGACGGCCATGACAAGGAGATATACCAGATATTATCTATGGGGGGGGGGGTAATGGCTTGAAGGACCTTGTGACCAAACGACAAAGAAGACGTATTGGAAAGATCTAGTCTATAATGTTTCATGAATGTATGAATGCCAGACCAAGTGGCTGCTTTACATATATCATCCAGAGAGGCCCCAGCCCGGTCAGCCTGAGAGGCGGACATGGCTCTGGTAGAGCGAGCCCTGATGTTAGGTGGGCAGGAAAGACCCTGGCTTTCATAACATAGGGAAATGGTAGAACGAATCCACCTGGCCAAAGAGGACTTGGACATTTTGTTACCCTTTCCTTTCCCTGACCACTGAAGGAAAAGAGACTCGGATTTCCTGAAATCCTTGGTACATTCCAGATACATAAGAACAGATCTCCTGACATCCAGAGAGTGAAAGGAGAGTTCTCTAGGATCGGAAGGATTGGGATGAAAAGAAGGGAGAATGATCTCCTGGTCTCTATGGAAATTTGAAGGAACCTTAGGTAAGAATGCCGGGTCTAGCTTGATAACTAATCTATCATCTAGGATCTTCATACAGGGCTCCCGGATAGAGATAGCATGTATTTCACCAATTCGCCTGGCTGAGGTAATGGCGATCAGAAATGCTGTTTTGAATGATAGCGCTTTCAGAGAACAGTCGGATAATGGTTCAAACGGGAAAAGAGTAAGTCCTTTGAGAACTACATTCAAGTCCCAGGATGGAATACGCGAGCGTAAGGTAGGTTACATTCGAGCTTCTGCACGCATAAACCTTTTGATCCAACGATGGTTAGCAAGGTCACAGTGAAAGAAACAACTTAGTGCGGATACTTGTACTTTTAGGGTAGCAGGCCTCAGACCCAGGTCAAGCCCATTTTGAAGAAAATCCAGAATTTTATGAATTTGAGGTTTTTTAGAGTTGGGCACTGGATCACTACTCCAGGAACAAAACCTTTTCCATATCTTCAGGTATATGGCCGAAGTGACTTTTTTCCTACAGGTCTTTAAGGTAGAAATACCGCTATCAGACAGACTTTGTCTTCTTAGAATGGAGGATTCAGGATCCAAGTCGTCAGCTTTAGGAACTCTGGACAATGGTGGAGTATAGGACCCTGATGAAGAAGGTCTTTCTGGAGAGGCAAAATCCAAGCATCTGAACTGGATAGACTTTTTAGAAGAGCGAACTGGAGCGAAAATGGAGTTATCAGAATAGTTGGGGCCTGATCTTGGATGATCTTCCTTATTGTCTTGGGAATAAGAGGTAGAGGGGGAAAAGCATAGCCTCCAACTCCACCTGTGGGCAAAGGCATCGATTGCCCAAGGGTTGTCTCTGGGATTCAGCGAGTAGAATCTTTGGACTTTCGCATTCCTCCTGGTCGCAAATAAATCTATGTCCGGGATCTCCCATTTTCTTGTCAGAAGTCGGAAGGTCTCGGAGTTTAGAGACCATTCTGACTGGTCCAAGCTTTGTCTGCTCAGGAAATCTGCTTCCATATTGAGAGATCCCTTCAGATGTGTCTCAGAAATGGATAAGACATGATCCTCTGCCCAGGTGAAGATTCTGTTCGCCAGGGATTGGAGTAGAATGGATCTTGTCCCTCCCTGATGAGAGAGATAGGCTACTGTTGTTGTGTTGTCTGATAATATCCTGAGAGGTTTCCCCTCTAGGAATGATGCAGCAGCATTTAGTACTTCCCAGACTGCTCGAAGCTCTCTGAAGTTTGAAGATCTTGAAGCAATCCTCTGAGGCCAAATTCCCTGGAAGCAAAAGTCGCCAACTTTGGCCAATAATTTGTATTTGAGGATTTATTAGCCAGACTACTCCTTTTGAAAGGTGCTGATGGTTTGTCCACCGTCCAAGGGACCTTTTCACTGATTCCGGGATAAGGACCACCTTGTCCAGGGACTGATGTTGTTTGTCCCATACTCCGAGAATCCAGGACTGAATCTTCCAGTAGTGGAGCTGACTCCATGTGACTGACGGGATGCAAGAGGAAAACAGTCCCAGAAGACTCATTGCTTCTCTTATCGAGCATTTCCTTTGCTTCTGAAACGAAATGACCTTGTTCCTGAAGTGGCAAATTTTGTCCTGAGGCAGAAGAGTCATCTGAAGCTGAGAGTCCAGATTTACCCCCAGAAAGCGAACTAAGATTGGGAAGATTTGTTGAGGTTGATTATCCATCCCAAGGATTCCAGAGACTCTAAGAGGAGAGTCCGATGTTCTTGGATAATGTTCTCTGAGTTCCCCACAAGTAGGAAGTCGTCTAGGTATGGGATAAGGATTATCCCCGACTGAGATAAGCCACCATCTCCACTACAAGCTTGGTGAATACTTGTGGTGCCGATGAAATCCCGAACGGAAGGACTGAAAACTGGAAATCTGTCCCGCTGGATTCTTCACCGCAAACCTCAGGAACTTTTGAGAGTGTGGATGTATTGGAACATGATAGTACGCATCCCTTAAGTCGATGGTGCACATCCAGGCATTTTCTGTTATTAAAGGGCTGACTGATGATAGCGTTTCCATTTTGAACCGTCTGTATTTGATGTAACGGTTGAGGAACTTCAGATTTATAATTGTGCGATATGCACCTTCTTTTTTCCTTACTAGGAACAGGGTTGAATAATAGCCTCTTCTTTGATGAGATTCTGGAACTTCCACTATTGCATTCATACGCAGAAGATCCTGAACTCCCTGCCAAATTAAATTTTGATTTGATACAGAGCCTGGGTCTGTCATTACAAATCTTCTCGGGGGGACTGAGAAAAACTATTTTGTAGCCCGAGCGAATTATAGCTAGGGCCCAAGGGTTCTGAGTTATCGATTCCCAAGCTGGTAAAAAATTCCTCAGTCTGCCCCCCACTCCGGCGTCACTGTTTGTCGTCCAGTTTGGATTGAGGAGAAAACCTCTACCCCTTCCCCCTTTAGGGGAGCTCCAACGCCCTGTTTTTCCTTTCCCTCTTGAGGAGCAGTCCTGAGATGAAAAGGAACGAAAGGGGTATTTCCGCTTGAGGGGTCTTTCTTCTGGAAACCCCTTCTTTTTGTCCGCTGCCTTCTCTAAGATTTTATAAAGTACAGGTCCAAAGACGTATCAGCCTGAAAAGGGGATGGAGCAGAGCTTCATCTTAGAAGCTTTATAGCCTGACCAGGACTTCATCCAAATGGCTCGGCGGGCCGCATTAGAAAGACCTGCTTCTCTAGCAGAGAATCTTATAGATTCCGCCGAGGCATCTGCCATGAAAGCGGTAGCTGACTTAAGAAGAAGAACCCAGAATCTCCTCCCTCGGGGTCTTGTTCTTAAAGGGGTTCTCCAGGAATTAAGAAAATGAAAATATGTAATTATTACTTTATTATAAATATATTCCCAAATACCTTTCATTAGTTATAATGGCTCGTTTTGTGTAGGGAGCAATCATGAGGGGAAATAAAATGGCCGCTGTCCTATTAGTACACACAAAACCTGTCCTAATTTCACAGGAGGACAAGTTATTTCAGGACACAGAGGTAAAGAGCTGCTTCATCCTCCTCTCTGCTCTGCTTGTCAGGGATTATGATCCTGAATACAGTTTAATATGATCAACTGAATCTCTATAGTTCTCTATAGATAGTACAGAGAGGAGGTGGGGATGTGTACAGGTTTTGTGTGTACTAGTAGGACGGCGGCCATTTTATTTCTCCTAATGATTGCTCCCCAGACAAAACAAGCCATTATAACTAATGAAAGGAATTTGAGAAAATATTTATATTAAAGTAATATTTAGGTATTTTCATTTTCTTAATTCCCAGAGAACCCCTTTAATGTGCTCCTCAAGTTTGTTAATCCAGAGCATCATGGACCTGGCCACGGACGTAGCAGCAATGTTGGATTTTATATTAAACATGGCCGCCTCCCATGATTTACGAAGTAAAGCGTCAGCCTTCCTCTCCATAGGGTCCCTGAGTTGGGACGCATCTTCAAAAGGCAGCGAAGTCTTTTTGACTACTTTGGCTACCTGTATGTCAATTTTAGGTCCCTCATCAAACATTTTGGACTCATTAGGGTCAAATAAGAGCCTATTTTTAAAGTCTCTAGATACCCCCAAGCGTTTTTCTGGCTCTGCCCACTCAATACCATGTCTTTGAGGTTGATATTAAAGGGGTTGTCCAAGTTATAAAAATATATATATATATACATACAGCACTGTAAATCTGATGGGCAGCAATATATAACTAAGTTCAGCAAGTTTTAGGCAAAAGAAAATCTCTATTTCCTCATTTCCCTGGTTCTCTTCTGGTCTTTGTTTACCTGCAGTAATAACAATCTCAGCCCCTCCCCCTTCTCTGTAAAGGCAGTGAATACAAGAGCTGAGTGACATGTCTGTCTGCTGGGATACTCAGCAGCATGTTGTATGTGTAGGACTACAAGTCTCAGCTGTACAATGACACTGCTGATACACACAGGAAATTCTCCCTACCTGTTCTTGTACAATTCCTCTATAGCTCCTTGCCCAGCATTTGTCTCCTCTCACTGCTGCAGATACTATTTGTTGTAAAGCCTTGAGCCCTCAGTGTGTTCTGGCTGAAGGGGTTAATGTTTTATCTGAAGGAATCCAGGGAGAGAGCAGATAGCAGGAGCCCGGCAAAGAAAGGGGGCGTGGCCAGTGACGTCTGGTGTACAGACTGTTATCTGAACTCTGAGGCTTGTGAACGAAACATCACAGAGCAGAGAGATAAGGTGACATCACAGGTCATGTGACCCTCAGTCAACTCTGAGAAACCAGCAGCTTTAGAAACACAAAGTATATGGGAAAGTTGTTCTACCTGACAAGTTAGAAACATATAAAGAACAAAAAAATAACTCCGACAACCCCTTTAATAGGGAATACTTTAGCACGTTTAATTTTGAGACCCCCAAACATCTCATCTTGAATAGAATGGGGTTTTTGCTCCTCTTCTACTCCCATTGTTGCCCAAACAGCATTTAATAACTCCGCCATACTTTCATTAGAGAAAAAGAATTTCCTATTTCCTTCCAGGAATTCGTCCCCAGAACAAGCTTCCTCCTGAAAGATATCAGAGTCCGAGGAGGAAGGGCAGGATGTTCTTGGACGTTTAGGTGGCGGGGGAACAACTTGAGGAGCCAGATTAGAGAGGGGAGATTTTCTCTCTTCTTGTATCATGGACCTGAAGTCTTCCATCAAGAAGGCTGTTCCTCTCTAACCATGCTGGCAATACATGACAGTTTTTTTGTGTAGCCTTCCTCCAGTTTTTTCCCACAGGATAAACAGCGGGCCGGCTTTTTTGTCTTTTTCTGGATATCCTTTGTTCCCTGGAAAAAGACAACTAGCCATTAAAAGGTGGACAGCCGTATGCCAAACAGGGATAGAGGCTGCCACCATAACGACTGGTGAAGGAGAAGGCACCCAGACAAGTGAAGCAGGATACAAGAAGCAAACCCCTCAGGATAACTCACCGAAGGAGGTAAGGATCCCTCAGGATCTTTGGGGGACCGCGGCTCCTGGCTGGACATGGTAGAATCAGACCTCAGATCAGCCAGAGAACGTGGCTTCCACTTAAATACTTACCATCCGGACGCCGACCCCCTTCCGTGCTTCCGGCGCTCCGGGCTGACGTCATCCATCACGCGCTCGCGCATGCGCTCACTTCCTGCTTCAGCCACCGGGGAGAAGGAAGGAAGGCGCCATGATGAATGCCCGGAGCCGCCGATCAACGCACGGGCACAACCGCTGCCCTTCTGCGCTCACCCTGCTTCCATCAAACCATAGGAAGGGAGGGAGGCGCCTGGGAAACAGGCCCCGGATCAACCAGGACGAGTCCCGCGCGTCACCCCATGCTCAGCGTTAGCACGAGGGCGCGGGCGAGCAGGGAGGAAGATAAGGAATGTCTTCATCTCCCCAGACAATAGGGAGACCTTTCTCCATCCCGGCCTCTGTAGGGACAGGAAACACTGGTGTTTGGAGGTGGGAGGGGCGCTTTTAAACCTTTCTCTGTTCCTGCCCCTACAGAGGTCAGGGGTCAATCTCCTTGTCATGGCCGTCGTGGTGATGATATGGAAATTTCTATTAAATATATTTAATCCAAAACTGCGTCAATTTACAAGTCGCGCTGCAACCCCATTCAGATCAATGGCTGCCCTGATGGGGGTTGTAGTCCAACCACAGCCGTACACTGACCTGTAAACCTCCCGGTAAAGGCCTCGGCAGCGCGCCCCCGCTTCTTCTTCTTCTTCCTCCTCTTCCCGGGATCATCTATGGGGATATGCTGACTGCTGACCATCTCTGCACCAAGAGAAGAGCAGGATGAGAGACCCAGGTCCAGGAGGTGAAGCAGAACGTGGACAAATCCACGCAGAGCCGCCACGAGCACCGGACCAAGCACCTCACCATTGTAGACCAAGACGTGTTTTGACGTCTCACAATCATCCCCCCCGACCAGTGAACCAGAGCCCTTTGTTTGCCCCGAGATGTGGCGGCCTGGGCGCTTAGTCCGGCCCTCATGGCGGCTCTGCGTGGACGGGCCTGACAGAACCCTTTGTTGGCGGATTATACCTTCTGATAAGAAACCTGCAAGACGAGCAGCGTCCACCGGATAAGTCCACGTACTGATTGTGCCCTTTCGAGTTCATTCTCCAGAGCCACAATCAGTGTCCACAGAGCAGAAAGAAAAAGTAAGTGAACCTCTATTACTGGTTTTCCACAGGGGACACCGTATCACCCAGTGCGCCAGATTCACGTCTAGCGATTGGGCCCCCGAAGGTCAGACACCGGATAGTTATCCACTACCCTGGAAGTGTGGGGTCCCAGGAATCCGTCGGTTAACCCCGAGAAGTCCAATAATACAGAACAGCGGCCACTGACTCCGGACCAGAAGTCTGAGCGCTGATCGGCAGCTCCACACCCCGCTGTGTGACCGAGGCAGAACACATCGAGGGGAGTCCTGGACGCAGCCAGTGAGCTCTCCAGGGACATTACTGGATGGGGGAGGGGCATTTCTATTACAGGGACACATTAGGGGACACTATGCCGGCAGTATCACTGGGGGCACTGTGGGGGTCACCATTCCTTCAGCACTACCTGGGACATTGGGGACCCCCGGGGCACAGGATTTTGAGGACACCAGGATGGGGGGACTGATGAAAAACGGAGAAATCTAATGTGTTTATAAAAAACTCTACAGAGACGAGACGCGGCTGAAAGAATTAGTCATGGCGGTCTGGGTCAGACGGAGAAGAAGAATGAGAAGGTCTACATGAGAGACGTCACTGGATGCGAGACGCTGTGTTCTCCTGTATGTAGAGCGGGTTCACGGCTGGGACCTGCGCCTCATCGTCTACAAGTTGTTGTTTTTTTATTATTTACTTTTAATTATAAGTATTTTAAATTTGAAGTTTAGGAGTCAATGACTGTTTAGTTTTTTTTTTTTTATTTGTAAGTCTGAAGGGGCCCGATCCTAACCCTACGGAGACATCGTGGTGTGAAGGGGCCCGATCCTACCCTACGGAGACATCGTGTGTGAAGGGGCCCGTACGGAGACACGTGGTGTGGGGCCCGATCCTAACCCTACGGAGACATCGTGTGTGAAGGGGCCCGATCCTAACCCTACTACGAGACATCGTGGTGTGAAGGGCCCGATCTAACCTACGGAGACGTCGTGTGTGAAGGGGCCCGATCCAACCCTACGGAGACAT
>ONZH01030452.1:0-74335 GCA_900303285.1 Rhinella marina | reverse complement strand
AAAATTGTTTTTAGAGTGTCTGTAGTGACGTCCTGAAAATTGTAGTGTTGACACCTCCTGAAAAATGGTTTTAGAGTGTCTGTAGTTGGCGCTCCGGAAAAATTGTTTGGAGAGAGGGCCTGTAGGTGGACCTCCGGAAACATTGTCTTAAAAGAGTGCCAGTTGGCCCTCTAAAAAATTCCCTTTTGGGTTGGCGTTTGGCAATGAAGAGAAGGAGGAGGAGGAGAGGAGAGGAATCGGATACATAAGGAATCTTATTCTTTAGCTGCTTTCCCCCGGAGGAGATTTGAATTCCGGTGAAATCCAGGCTTTGTTAATTTTAATAAGCGTCAGCCTGTCAGCGCTGTCAGTTGACAGGCATGTACGATTATCGGTGATGACGCCACCAGCTGCACTGAATACCCGCTCTGACAACACACTAGCGGCAGGGCAGGCCAGCACATCCAAGGCGTACAGCGCCAGTTCAGGCCACGTGTCCACCTTTGAAACCCAGTAGTTGTATGGAGCAGAGTGATCGCTACGGACGTTGGTATGGTCAGCTAGGTACTCCCTCACCATCTTTCTGTACAGCTCCCCCCTACTCTGCCTAGACTGGGGACAGGTGACAGTGTCTTGCTGGGGTGACATAAAACTGTCAAAGGCCTTGGAGAGCGTTCCTCTGCCAGTGCTGGACAAGCTGCCTGCTCGCCTCCTCTCACCCGCTACTTGGCCCACAGAACCACGCCCTCTACCGCTAGCGGCGTCAGATGGGAAGGATTGTTTCAGCTTGTGCACCAGGGCCTGTTGATATTGATTCACTCTCATACTCCTTTCCTCTACAGGGGTGAGAGTGGAAAGGTTCAGCTTGTACCGTGGGTCCAGGAGAGTGAACACCCAGTAATCTGTGTTTGAAAAAATGCTTCTAACGCGAGGGTCACGGGATAGGCAGCCTAACATGAAGTCTGCCATGTGCGCCAGAGTCCCAACATGCAAAAATTCCCTCTCCTCACTGGCCTGACTCTCCATTTCCTCCTCCTCTTCAGCCCCTACACGCTCAAGAGTTAAGAAGGACTGAGCATTGGTACCCTCTTCTGTCTCGCCAACATTCTCCTCCTCTTCCTCCTCATCCTCATCTCTCTCCTCCGATACGCGCTGAGAAACAGACCGGAGGGTGCTCTGGCTATCAAGCGACGTATATTCTTCCCCCATCTCCTGTGACAAGCGCAAAGCTTCTGACTTCATACTGAGCAGTGAGTTTTTCAACAGGCAAAGCAGCGGGATGGTGGGGCTGATAATGGCGGCATCGCCGCTGACCGTCTGTGTTGACTCCTCAAAGTTGCTCAACACCTGACAGATATCAGACATCCACGTCCACTCCTCATTTTAGACTTGAGGAAGCTGACTGACCTGACTACCAGTTCTGGTGGAAGTTGACATCTGGCAGTCTACAATTGCTCTGCGCTGCTGGTAAACTCTGGATAACATGTTTAATGTCAAATTCCATCTCGTGGGAAAGTCGCACAACAGTCGGTGAGCTGGCAGTTGTAGGCGCCGCTCTGCTGCCCTGAGAGTGGCAGCATCTGTGCTTGACTTGAGGAAATGCGCACAGATGCGGCGCACCTTGGTGAGCAAATCTGACAAATTGGGGTATGTTTGAGGAACCACTGAACTATGAGATTGAACACGTAGGCCAGGCATGGCACATGTGTCAGTCTGCCGAGTTGCAGAGCCGCCACCAGGTTACGCTCGTTGTCACACACAACCATGTCTGGCTTGAGGATCAGCGGTGCCAGCCACAGATCGGTCTGCGCCGTGATGCCCTCTAACAGCTCTTGGGCGGTGTGCCTCTTGTCACCTAAGCTCAGCAGTTTCAGCACCGCATGTTGGCGCATACCCACGGCAGTGCAGCTGCGCCTAGAGCTACCGACTGAAGGCGCCGTGCTCATGGATGGTAATTGAGAGGAGGAGGTGGAGGAGGGGTTGGAGGAAGAGGCATAATAAGTCTGAGAACCTGTGACCGAGGCAGGCCCCGCAATCCTCGGTGTGGGCAGCACATGAGCGGCGCCAGGGTCAGACTCGGTCCCAGCCTCCACCAAGTTAACACAATGTGCCGTCAGTGAGATATAGTGTCCCTGCCCGGCAGCACTTGTCCACGTGTCCGTGGTTAGATGGACCTTATCACTAACCGCGTTGGTCAGGGCACGGATGATGTTCTCTGACACGTGCTGGTGTAGGGCTGGGACGGCACATCGGGAAAAATAGTGGCGGCTGGGGACCAAGTACCGAGGGACAGCCACCGCCATCAGGTTGCGGAAAGCCTCAGTTTCTACCAGTCTATAGGGCACCATCTCCAGGCTCAACAATTTGGAGATGTGCACATTTAGGGCTTGTGCATGTGGGTGGCTGGAATTATATTTGCTCTTGCACTCACATGTCTGCTGCAAAGACAGCTGAACGCTGCGCTGGGACACATTGGTGGAGGTTGTGGAGGATCATGTAGGTGAAGGGGTGGTCGTATGGCGGGAGGCACTCGTGCCAGGGTCCTGGGTGGGGGGTTGACTCGCCGAGCCAGCATGTGATACAGGGGAAGGGGCAGTGGTGTGACACGCAGGCGGTGAACGGCCTTGGTTCCACTGAGTCGGGTGTTTAGCACTCATATGCCTGCGCATGCTGGTAGTGGTTAGGCTGGTAGTGGTGGCTCTCCTGCTGATCCTGGTGTGGCACAGGTTGCACACAACAGTCCGTCGGTCGTCCTCACTTTCTTTAAAAAACCTCCAGACTTGCGAACATCTAGGCCTCGGCACGGGAGCTTGACTCTGTGAAACAAATGCTAATCTACCTGCTCTGGCCCTGCTTCTCCCTCTGGCCACCCACTGCCTCTTCCAACCTGTTCTGGTGCTGCACTTGCCTCCCCCTCAGAAGCACTGTCTTGAGTTGGATTACCAACCCAGCTCGGGTCAGTCACCTCATCATCCACCAGCTCTTCTTCCGATTCCTCACTCTACTCCCCCCTCGGACTTACTGCCTTGACAACAACGTCACTGTCTGACAACAGTATCTCATCATCATCATCATTATCATCATCCGACACCTCTTCACGTACTACTTGCACTAAGTCCACACTCTCATTACCTACAGACTGCGAAAGTTCTAAATTTTGGGCATCGGGACAGAGCAACTGCTCAGGTTGCTGTTGAGCAGTGGTTTGTGTCTCTGGGTAGGGTCCTGAGAATAGTTCCTGTGAGTATGTCTGATCTGAATCCATACTTTTCGTGGGGGGGGGCAGGCTGGGGGGAAGGAGGTTGAGCTGGAGGAGACAGAGGTCTACTCCCTTGGCTAGTGTGGGTGGACTGCGTGGAAGACTGGGTGGTGGATAAAATACTAGACGCATTGTCCGCTATCCACGTCATCACCTGTTCGCACTGTTGTGGTTTCAATAGTGGTGTACCACGTGACCCAGTAAGTTGCGAGATGAAGCTAGGGAGCGAAACTCTGCGGCGTTCCACTGCTCCCTCATCAGCATGGACAGTGTCACCCTGCCCAGGACCACGGCCTCTGCCCCCTACACTACTTGAACGCCCACGCCCTCGTCCTCGACCCTTAGCCCTTGGGTTCAACATTTTGTATATTCACCAAACAGTCGAGTTAATATCTGGGGCCAAAACCGTATTCAGTAGACAGTAGAATTACTATCTGAGGCAAAAAAATCTACTCTTTAGACTCCAGCTATTGCACCGCAAACCACTCAATTTTGCACTGGACTGTAGTTTATATAACTGAGAACAAAAACGTATTCTCTAGACTGAGACTAGTGTATGGCAAACCTCACAATTGTTCACTGGACTGTAGTTTATATAATTGAGTGAAAAAAATGATTCTCTAGACTGCGGCTAGTGTATCACACACCTCACAATTGTTCACTGGACTGTAGTTTATATACTGTAATTGAGTGAAAAAAAATTATTCTCTAGACTGCGGCTAGTGTATCACACACCTCCCAATTGTTCAATGGACTGTAGTTTATATAATTGAGTGAAAAAAATGATTCTCTAGACTGTGGCTAGTGTATCACACACCTCACAATTGTTCACTGGACTGTAGTTTATATAATTGAGTGAAAAAAATTATTCTCTAGACTGCGGCTAGTGTATCGCACACCTCACAATTGTTCACTGGACTGCAGTTTATATAATTGAGTGAAAAAAATTATTCTCTAGACTGCGGCTAGTGTATCGCACACCTCACAATTGTTTACTGGCCTGTAGTTTATATAATTGAGTGAAAAAATTATTCTCTAGACTGCGGCTAGTGTATCACACACCTCACAATTGTTCACTGGACTGCAGTTTATATAATTGAGTCAAAAAACGTATTTTATAGACTGACGCTGCTGTACAGCACACCTCACAATTGTTCACTGGACTGTAGTTTATATAATTGAGTGAAAAAAATTATTCTCTAGACTGTGGCTAGTGTATCACACACCTCACAATTGTTCACTGGACTGTAGTTTATATAATTGAGTGAAAAAAATTATTCTCTAGACTGCGGCTAGTGTATCACACACCTCACAATTGTTCAATGGACTGTAGTTTATATAATTGAGTGAAAAAATATTCTCTAGACTGCGGCAAGTGTATCGCACACCTCACAATTGTTCACTGGACTGTAGTTTATATAATTGAGTTAAAAAAATTATTCTCTAGACTGCAGCTAGTGTATCGCACACCTCACAATTGTTCACTGGACTGTAGTTTATATAATTGAGTGAAAAAAAATATTCTCTAGACTGCGGCAAGTGTATCGCACACCTCACAATTGTTCACTGGACTGTAGTTTATATAATTGAGTGAAAAAAATTATTCTCTAGACTGCAGCTAGTGTATCGCACACCTCACAATTGTTCACTGAACTGTAGTTTATATAATTGAGTGAAAAAAAATATTCTCTAGACTGCGGCAAGTGTATCGCACACCTCACAATTGTTCACTGGACTGTAGTTTATATAATTGAGTGAAAAAAACTTATTTTATAGACTGACGCTGCTGTACAGCACACCTCACAATTGTTCACTGGACTGTAGTTTACATGACTGAGTGACAAAACGTATTCCCTAGACTGCACTACAGATCCCAGCAAGCCAAGGTACAGCAGCAACAAAAATGAGTACTTAGAGGACTTTGGGCAATTTCATTGGGGTCTGTGTGGACCATGTGCTGTCCCCTTTCTGCCACCAGTGCACAGTGTTCAGCCAAGATGGCACTACAAGTCCCAGCCAGCAGCCGAGAGGAGGACAAAAAAAAATGTTGTTTTAACCCTTAGAAGGAGCATTGGGTTATTTGTGGATGATTCCTGCCTAACCAGATTCTAATTTCACGCCCGAACAGTGTGCAGCCAAGATGGCGGTAGCTGCACTACAAGTCCCAGCCAGCAGCCAGGAGGAGACCAAAAAAAAAAACGTGCTTGTAGCTCTTAGAAGGGCTGTTGGGTTCTTTGTGGGTGATTCCTGCCTAACCAACAACTAAATTCAGGCCCTAACACTCTCCCTGACAAACAGCAGCTCTATCCCTAATCTCATGCAGACGGCGTATAACGCGAGCAGCGCGGGACCAAATTCTTATATTCCCAGGTCATCTGATCTGGCCAGCCAATCCCTGCTATCGACCTGTAGGGGCCTCACGTGATTCTAGGAGGTACCAAAGACTCTCCTGCATGTTGATTGGCTGAAAAAAGGCGGCTAACATGCAAGAAGAGGAAGTTGCCATTTCCTCGAGCATCACGATATGCTTGTCCGAGTTGCGAGCATATGCGAATACCCTAATGCTCGAACGAGCACCAAACTCGGACGAGCATGTTCGCTCATCTCTAATTATTAGTATCATACTACAGATGGCTTTATATCTATCTGCAGAGTGGAGCTAGAATTTGAATATAGATACTGTGTACTGTATACTGTATATTCCAATAATATAACGCAGAATTACTCCATAACTGTATCTAAAATATAATGCAATTCAAATAAGCAACCAGAGGTGTGGGGTTAGATAAATCTGATATTTTCACTAAGGAATGCTTAAGAATTTGAATGAAATAATACAATTATTGTTTGAGTTCTTTGTGCTTATGATTTAGCTCTTGGAAACCTTGGAAAGCTAAAATAGATTAAAAATTTTGAAAGCACTAATGTAAAGCTTAGTGGAAAGCATAATGGGGCATGCTAGGAGCTATGGGATCGTAAGTTGGTATGGTCTCAATTATTATTGATTTATGCTTATTTATCATCTGTTGCTGGTGCTAACAGTGATCAATCTAAAGCTTCTTTGGGGGAAGGGAAGTTCATACACCTTGGGAATCATCACTCACTTTATTTTATGAGTTTATATACATGTTACAATACTAATAGACACAAGAAGCTGATCATTTGTCAAGAAGTAATGATTGTTTTCGATAGCTTTGGTACTATGATTTCAATTATATTTAATCACTATTTTCATCAGTTTTTATTTATTGTCCTTTTTCAGATCTGTACAATGAGGTTCTTAGGTTATATTGATCATATCATTTAGATCTGTTGTTGGAATATGTCATCTGTAGTCGTTTAGCTGTTTTAGGGTATACTGTATATAATGTTTACAGTCTTTCATTTTTATCTCATTAACATTGACCTTTTGAATTATTTGTGCTATTCTCTTTTTATTTCTCAATACAGTATACATCTGCTCAGAGGCGTAGCTAGACCTGACTGGGCCCCAAAGTAATTTTTTGTATGATGTCATGTCAGTGATAGATTAGTGCAGTGCTAGGGCAGGACTGGGGACCTGACTTTAGGTGCAGGAAAAGGCAGCTGCTCTTACAGAGGCCCTGGATGGTGAGGTACAGTGATTTCTCCCGGGCTCCTTCTGTGCTTCAGTTCATCAATATCAGATTGTCAAAGACCCCCACAATCAGCTGTAGAAGAGACCAGGTGCTCCAAAAGTGCTGCAGCCTATTTCTATGCCATGTGTAGAGATGAGCGAATCCTAAAAGATTTGGGGATTCGGTATTCGGCCCGAATCCCACCGTGGGATTCGTGGATTCGGGCTGAATCACGAATCCCATTAAAGTCTATGGGAGACCTGAATCTTTTTGCAGGGGCCAAAGGTTCTGCACAGTCAAGTTTGCCCCAACATGTGAAAACCTCAGAAAATGATGGAAACACCTTGGAAATGCATAGGAAACACCAGGGGCAGCATGTAGGGATGCCTCTGAGGCTCCCTAAGGGCTCATTCAGACGTCCGTTTGGTGTCGACCGTGTTTTGCGGATCCATAATTTGCGGATCTGCAAAACACGGACAGCGGCCCATGTGCAGTCCGCAATTTGCGGAACGCACATGATAGAAATTCCTTTTCCTGTCCGTGGATCCGGACAAGAATAGGACATGTTCTATTTTTTCCGGACCCACGGAACGGAAGTGCGGATGCGGATGGCACACAGTGTGCCGTCCGCATCTTTTGCTGCCCCATTGACTGTGAATGGGTCCGCACCTGGTCCGCAAATTGCGGATCGGATGCAGACGATTTTTGTGGACGTGTGAATGAGGCCTGAGGCTGATGCTGCAGGTCCCTACCTTTTGTAAATTTAGGTCACATGTCACTGCCAGCCAATCACTGCTGGGGAGGTATAGGGGCTGTTACATCACAGCAGGTGTTCCCACAGGCTTCCCTTTGATGCTGATTGGCTGAAAAAAACGGGCATTTCAAATTGGCAGTGACTCACGAATCTTCATGAATCCGCGCTGCCTCGGGATGCCGAGCCGAGCCGAAGCGGGCAAGATTCGTGCGAATCCCGAATCTTGCCGCTCCGGCTCGCTCATCACTAGCCATGTGACATCACCCTACATCAGTCACATAGCCTTGTTGCAGCTCAGTCCCATTCAAATCAATGGAACTGACTTGCTTGGTAAGCGCTTGGGATGCCTCCATGTTCACCAGAGCTCCGGTGAGCACAGCAGCTTCCTAAAACAGCTGATTGGTGGGGTATTGGGACTTGGTCCGCAGCCAATGTGATATTGATGACCTTTTCTGTGGATAGGTCATCAATATTATTTCCCGTATAACACCTTTAACCACAATTTTCATTTTATGAAAATTGGTCATTTATAAAAACAAAATCCATGTCTTTTCTGCCTAGCAACACAAATTGTATTCTGCAATGGTAGGGGATTTCATATTTCTGTCCATGTGATGGTCTGTAATAGGATCAATCTCTCATACAGTATATGATGAAAATACTGTAACTATAAAATGGAAGCAAATTTGTAATCTGTTCTTGAAAGTGTATTATATGATATTTGAACAAAAATATTACAGTGATATTTCTAACACTTTGACAGTACATACAGTGCCTTTCGAAAGTATTCGGCCCCCTGGAACTTTTCAACCTTTTGCCACATTTCAGGCTTCAAACAAAAATATATAACATTTTAAATTTTTGGTGAAGAATCAACAAGTGGGTCACAGTTGTGAAGTTGGACGAAATTTATTGGATCATTAAAACTTTTTTTGTAATCATACCATGATGCTGCCACCACCATGTTTGACAGTGGGGATGGTGTGTTAGCTCTGTTGTTTTTACGCTAAACATATCGTTTTGCATTGTTTTCAAAAAGTTCAATTTTGGTTTCATCTGACCAGAGCACCTTCTTCCACATGTTTGGTGTGTCTCCCAGGTGGCTTGTGGCAAACTGTAAACGAGACTTTTTATGGATATCTTTGAGAAATGGCTTTCTTCTTGCCACTCTTCTATAAAGGCCAGATTTGTGAAGTGTTCGACTGATTGTTGTCCTATGGACAGACTCTCCCACCTCAGCTGTACATTTCTGCAGTTCACCCAGAGTGATCATGGGCCTCTTGGCTGCATCTCTGATCAGTCTTCTCCTTGTTTGAGATGAAAGCTTATAGGGACGGCTGGGCCTTGGTAGATTTGCAGTGGTCTGATGTGTATAAATGCAATTATCCTTCAGTTCAGTGCTCTTTGTGTGGCATTGTAGATGGTACATCAGGGCTTGACTGTTGCAAGGATAACTCAAATGTGTCTTCTACAATGTCACTTGTCTATAAAAAAAAGCTTCTTCTTATCTTTTATGTACAAATGATTGATTTTTGTGTGACCCTTTGTGTCATTTTCTATGTTTACAGTCTTGCCAAGCCACACATGTGGAAATCCTGGACGGCTACAGAACGGCCTGCAACAGGGGACATCATTTAACGTGGGGGACAAGGTCCGCTACAGCTGCAATGCAGGGTATATACTTGAAGGACATGCCTTGCTAACCTGCGTATCAAGCTCCCAGAACAGCGCCTCTTGGGACTTTCCTCTTCCCACCTGTAGAAGTATGTGCATGTGAATTTGTAAACCTGTTTTATAAAACATTGTCCTGTCATTTT
Organism: Rhinella marina; assembly: GCA_900303285.1. Taxonomy (NCBI): domain Eukaryota; kingdom Metazoa; phylum Chordata; class Amphibia; order Anura; family Bufonidae; genus Rhinella; species Rhinella marina. Next base: position 64,930 of record ONZH01030452.1, on the reverse strand, counting down.
GGTTAAGCCATTTTAAGTTAGCAATGTTTTATCCGGAATGACAGTATGTGATTGTATGCCTTCGTGCCCAGCATAGGTTTCTCTCCTCCTGCCTCCTGCCATCACATTCATTTTTGATGGTCTACTTGAGCTGATCAAGGTAGTTTGTATCCTGCCAAAACATATTTGCACAAAGCATATTCATATTTTTCAACTCTCTTTGGTCTCAATTTTAATAAATATTAGTTTCGCATTTGTTCTGTCCATTTTTTTTAGCTTTAAAATGTAACCTTGCATAATCATCTAAAGGGAACCTATTGCCAGAATTATTTCTCCTGACAAACTATGGGGCAGTGTTGTGACTATAGGGGGTTTAGAAGTAGCAGTGACCTGGATTTTGGGTCCAAAGGCCCAAGGCTAGCATAAAAAGACACTAGTATTATATATGGTAGGTGAAAAGACCTGTTACAGATCCAACATCAAGTCCAAGGAGTCATAAAGTATTCCTCTGCCAGGGGTGAATGACACTCAATAAGAAGAATTGGTGGAGACATTTTTTATTTTATACCCCATTTAGTTATATCGGTGCAGTCATTTCCCACCTGTTAATGAGTTTTAATTTTATTGAATGCTTCTGTGTGTGCAATTCTACCTTTCTATTTCGACTAATTTTCCTCCAAGTATGGAATGACAGAAAACATGTTTTAGCTTTATAAATTATGCAGTCTATGCCATGTCCTTGATCACTACAGGACCACCTCTAAAAGAAGAATTGGGAGTGCCCCGACCTAGCTTATACTCTCAAACCTTTAAGTGTGGTTAGTCTCCTAAGGATATAAGTATATAGTACAGTCATGGCCAAAAGTTTTGAGAATGACACAAATATTATATTTTCACATGATCTGCTGCCCTCTGGTTTTTATGTGTGTTTGTCAGATGTTTTTATCACATACAGAAATATAATTGCAATCATATTATGAGTAACAAAAGCTTATATTGACAGTTAGAATGAGTTAATGCAGCAAGTCAATATTTGCAGTGTTGACCCTTCTTCTTCAGGACCTCTGCAATTCTCCCTGGCATGCTCTCAATCAACTTCTGGACAAAATCCTGACTGATAGCAGTCCATTCTTGCACAATCAATGCTTGCATTTTGTCAGAATTTGTAGGTTTTTGTTTGTCCACCCGTCTCTTGATGATTGACCACAAGTTCTCAATGGGATTAAGATCTGGGGAGTTTCCAGGCCATGGACCCACAGTCTCTATGTTTTGTTCCCTGAGCCATTTAGTTATCACCTTTGCTTTATGGCAAGGTGCTCCATCATGCTGGAAAAGGCATTGTTGATCGCCAAACTGCTCTTGGACGGTTGGGAGAAGTTGCTCTCGGAGGACATTCTGGTAACATTCTTTATTCATGGCTGTGTTTTTAGGCAAGACTGTGAGAGAGCCAATTCCCTTGGCTGAGAAGCAACCCCACACATGAATGGTTTCAGGATGCTTTACAGTTGGCATGAGACAAGACTGGTGGTAGTGCTCACCTCGTCTTCTCCGAATAAGCTGTTTTCCAGATGTCCCAAACAATCGAAAAGGGGATTCATCAGAAAAAATGACTTTACCCCAGTCCTCAGCAGTCCACTCCCTGTACCTTTTGCAGAATATCAGTCTGTCCCTGATGTTTTTTCTGGAGAGAAGTGGCTTCTTTGCTGCCCTCCTTGAGACCAGGCCTTGCTCCAAGAGTCTCCGCCTCACAGTGCGTGCAGATGCACTTACACCTGCCTGCTGCCATTCCTGAGCAAGCTCTGCACTGCTGGTTGCCCGATCCCGCAGCTGAAACACTTTTAAGAGACGGTCCTGGCGCTTGCTGGTCTTTCTTGGGCGCCCTGGAGCCTTTTTGGCAACAATGGAACCTCTCTCCTTGAAGTTCTTGATGATGCGATAGATTGTTGACTGTGGTGCAATCTTTCTAGCTGCGATACTCTTCCCTGTTAGGCCATTTTTGTGCAGTGCAATGATGACTGCACGTGTTTCTTTAGAGATAACCATGGTTAACAGAAGAGAAACAATGATGCCCAGCACCAGCCTCCTTTTAAAGTGTCCAGTGGTTTCATTCTTACTTAATCATGACAGATTGATCTCCAGCCCTGTCCTCATCAACACCCACACCTGTGTTAATGGAGCAATCACTGAAAACGATGTTAGCTGGTCATTTTAAGGCAGGGCTGCAATGATGTTGAAATGTGTTTTGGGGGATAAAGTTCATTTTCTAGGCAAATATTGACTTTGCAAGTAATTGCTGTTAAGCTTTATAATTTATAACATTCTGGAGTATATGCAAATTGCCATTATAAAAACTGAAGCAGTAGACTTTGTAAAAATTAATATTTGTATCATTCTCAAAACTTTTGGCCATGACTGTAGGATATCAGTATCACAAGATGCTCACATCTTAACACAAATAATTCTGCAATGTCAGGTTCTCCAGCAATGAATGTCTGATTGCACAGGAGCAGTGACTACACATTTAAAGAAATGTCACCCACTGGGACCTGCAAAGTGTTTTTCCCCTCATCTGCCCATGAGAATATTACAGAAATGAATCTAGGTACTTGCACAACCTGTATTCACACTACAGTGTCTGGGGATTCAATGTTACTAAAATGCTGGTGTATGATATTACACTCCTGTTTAGAAACATCAGATCTAGTGATGATCGAGCACCCCGATGTTCAGGTGCTTGGGTGCTCTGGCTGAACACTAGGTGGTGCTCGAGTGCTCGGCCGAGCACCCGAGTATAATGGAAGTCAATGGGAGAAGACCAGGCACCCCCTGCTTGGATGAGGGGAGGGTGTCTGGTTCATAGGGAAACGTCATAAAAAGGTGAAAACACCACAGAAATGGTTAGGGAACAGCATGGGGAGGAGGTCTCGATGCATCTTGGACACTGAAGTCGCTGCTATTAAAGATGATGGCCGACTATTATGCCACTTTTACGAAATGACAAAAATACCCCCAAAAAACCCAAGATAACATCGATTACACGGATGAGGCACTCCCATACAACAGGTATATCATATAAAGGAGGGCCTCATTCACATTGTGGTATACTTGTGGGATTCCGACACTCATAAAGCCTATGCACAAAGGGAAAGGCCTGCCAAAAATTACAAGGATCAGGCACTCCAATACACCCTGTATTACACATAAAGTAGGGCATCAGACACACCCGTGAAAATTATCATTGATGGCCTGCTGCTGACACTCAAAAACAATAGGGGTGACATTGTGCTGTTGTGCAGACCGTCCAAAAAAATTAAGAGTGACACTGCTGCCGAGCTGACCGAAAAATTTTTTTAAGGGACACATGCTGCTGCCACCGCACCGCTAAGAGTCGCTGATGACTCTTTCTTTTTCCGCTATCCGCCACGGGAGGCTGGGCCCCCCCAGCGGCGTGTGCCACGTCGGCTGTTCCACTCTCGCTCTCCGCGGTAATTCCAGGTCCAATAGCGTTTATCTAAGTTGCTGCACTTAAAAAGCTCGAAGTTTGCTCTTGGGATCGAGTTGGCTGTCTGCAGGGAGGTGAGCTACTACCTGCTGGAGCCTGTGCCTCTCTGCGCCTCCCCGATGCTGCTCGTTGAGTGTCCCGGGGGCCGGAATCGTTTACTTAAAAAATTTGAGTGTTCAAACCAAGCTGGGTCGACTCAATACTTGAGCTCTGAATAATGGAATAGGACTCCATGCTGCTACCAACGCACTTTATCAAACTGTCCCAAATTTAAGGTTGACACGCTGATGCCAAGCTGACCGTCCCAAAAATTTAAGTGTGACACGCTGATGCCAAGCTGACCGTCGAAAAAATTATATTCTTGATGTGATATTCTGCTGAAGAGCAGACCGTTAAAAATTTTCAAGTGTGACACGCTAATGCCAAGCTGACCGTCCAAAAAAATGATATTCTTGATGTGACATTCCGCAGAAGAGCGGACCGTTGAAAATATTTAAGTGTGACACGCTAATGCCAAGCTGACCGTCGAAAAAATGATATTCTTGATGTGACATTCTGTAGAAGAGCAGACGGTTATAAATATTTAAGTGTGACACACTAATGCCAAGCTGACTGTCAAAAAAATGATGTTCTTGATGTGACATTCTGCAGAAGAGAAGACCGTTAAAAATATTTAAGTGACACGCTAATGCCAAGCTGACCGACAAAAAAATTTAAGGGAGACATGCTTCTTAGCTGAACGTCTGAAACCTTAGAAGTGACATGTAGCAGAGCTGAGCGTGTAAAATATTATAGTTGAGTGCCTTCTGGTGAGCTGACAGGCCAAAAAATTATATTGCAGGCCCAGCTGGTGAGCTAAGCATGTAAAACATTATGGTTGAGTGCCTGCTGGTGAGCTGACAGGCCAAAAAATTATGTTGCAGGCCCAGCTGGTGAGCCAAGCGTGTAAAACATTATGGTTGAGTGCCTGCTGGTGAGCTGACAGGACAAAAAATTATGTTGCAAGCCCAGCTGGTGAGCTGAGCGGCTAAAAATTCGGGTGAAGGCCCAGCTGGTGGACTTTGAGGGCAGTCTAATAAGCAGTTTCATATGATGGAGGAAGAGGAGGAAAAGGACGAGAAGAGGAAGGGGTACATAATAATACAGTGTTTTCAATACACCCTAAAAGCCAGATTTAAGGTTCCTTCATGTTAAGCCGCTTTCCTCTGGTGGAGTAGAGAAGTCGGGGCAATCCAGGCCTTATTCATTTTGATAAGCGTCAACCTGTCAGCATTGTCAGTTGACAGGCGGATGCGTTTATCGGTAATTATGCCCCCAGCGGCACTAAATACCCGCACAGACAAAACGCTGGCGGCAGGGCAGGCCAGCAACTCCAAGGCATAGAGCGCCAGTTTGTGCCATGTGTCCAGCTTAGACTCCCAATAATTATACGACACAGAGGGATCGCTGAAGACGTTGACACGGTCAGCAACGTACTCCTTGACCATCTTCCAAAACTTTTCCCTCCTTTTCACACTAGGCCGCTCATCAGGGTGAGGGTGCTGGCAGGGTGTCATAAAACTGTCCCAGGCCTTGGAGAGTGTCGCCCTGCCTTTGTTGGAACTGCTGTGTGTTCCCCTCGTCTCCCCTCCTTGGGTGGCCAAGGAGCTACGTACTCTGCCACCAGTGTTGTCAGATGCAAATTTGTGGAGCAATTTTTCGACAAGGGCCTTCTGGTATTGCAACATTTTATTTGTCCTCTGCACCACAGGAATGAGAGATAGGAATTTCTCTTTGTAGCGGGGGTCGAGAAGGGTGAACAACCAGTAATCCATGTTGCCTAATATGCGTATAATGCACGGGCACGGGAAAGGCAGCCTAGCATGAAGTCAGCCATGTGTGCCAGAGTCCCAACAGACAAGGCTTCGCTCTCCCCACCAGGAGCATGACTCTCAATATCCTCCTCGTCCTCTTCCTCCTCTTTAGCCCATCCACGCGAAGAGATGGTGTAAACGTGGTATGCCTACCCTGAGTAGCGGTGGAAACCGTTTCCTCCTCCTCCTCCAATTGGCGCTGAGAAGACGAATCGAGGGTGCTCTGGCTATCACCCTGTGTAGGGTCTTCCCCCATTTCCACCTCTTCCACACGCAGAGCATCGGCCTTTATTGTGAGCAGTGAGCTTTTTAGTAGACACAGAAGTGGGGTTGTTACGCTGATAATGGCATTATCACCACTCACCATCTGTGTAGATTCATCAAAGTTGCGTAACACCTCACAGAGGTCAGACATCAATGCCCACTCGTCGCTTGTGAAAAGCGGAATCTGACTAGAAAGGCACCAACCGTGTTGCAGCTGGTATTCTACTACTGCTCTCTGGTGCTCACAAAGCCTGCTCAACATGTGTAAGGTGGAATTCCATCGCGTGCTCAGGTCGCACAGCAGTTGGTGAGCCGGCAACCGCAAGCGCTGCTGCAGGCTTGCCAGGCCGGCTGAAGCTGTCGGTGACTTGCGGAAATGGGCACATAGGCGATGCACCTTCACCAGTAGCTAAGACAAATTGGGGTAGGTTTTCAGAAACTGCTGAATCACTAAGTTGCAAACATGGGCCAGGCATGGTATGTGTGGGAGGTTGGCCAGCTCCAAAGCCGCTACCAAGTTGCGGCCGTTATCGGATATAACTATGCCTGGCTTTAGGTTGACTGGCGAAAGCCACAGCTCAGCCTGTTCCCTTATGCCATGCCACAGCTCTGCGGCGGTGTGCTGTTTGTCACCCAGGCAAATAAGCTCAGCACGGCCTGTTGCCGCTTACCGACTGCTGTGCTACACTGCTTCCAGCTACTGACAGAAGTCTGAGTGCTGCAAGATGGTAATTCTGCATGGGAAGAAGTGGAGGAGGAGGTGGAGGAAGAGAAGGAGGGGTTGCAGCCGCTACTATAGGTGGCAGCGGAAATACGGATTGAAGTAGCGCCCGCAATCCTCGGCGTGCGTAGCACCTGGGCCATCCCAGGGGACGACTCACTCCCAGCCTCCACAACGTTCACCCAGTGTGCCATCAGGGAAATGTAGTGTCCCTGGCCACAAGCGCTTGTCCATGTGTCAGTTGTTAAGTGGACCTTGCCAGTAACTGCGTTGGTCAGAGCCCGGGTTATGTTTCTGGACACATGATGGTGTAAGGCAGGGACGGCACACCGGGAAAAATAGTGGCGGCTGGGGACTGCGTAACGAGGGACAGCCGCCATCAGGCTGCGAAAGGCCTCGGTGTCCACCAGCCTAAATGGCAACATTTCCAGGGCCAGCAACTTGGAAAGTTGCTCGTTTAGAGCTATGGCCTGTGGGTGAGTGGCAGGGTATTTGCGCTTGCGTTCAATTGCCTGCGGTAAGGACATTTGAACGTTGCGCTGGGACATTAACGTGGTCGTGCTGGCTAATGTTTCCTGCGAAGGTCCAGGTGCAGGGTGGGAGGCATCTGGGCCTGCGTCTTAGACAGCACGTAACAGAGGGGAAGAAGAGGCAGTGGTGTGACCTGCAGACACAGATCGTGGACCTAGGCATTCAGCCCACCTTTTAGAGTGCTTTGCTGACATGTGTCGGATCATGCTGGTGGTGGTCAGGTTGCTGGTGTTTACGCCCCTGCTCATCTTGGTATGGCACAGGTTACAAATTACAATCCGTTTATCGTCAGCACTTTCCTCAAAAAAACGCCAGACTGCGGAACACCTAACCCTTGGCAAGGGAGCGGGCCGCAAGGGGATGCTCCGGGAAACAGTTGCGGGCCTGGTTGTTGTGGCCTGCCTTCTCCCTTTTTCCACCCCTCTTCCAGCCTGTTGCACTGCTACGGATCCCTCCCCCTGTACTGCTGTCCTCGCTCAGCTTGCCACCTTCCCAGGTTGGGTCAGCTATTTCGTCGTCCACCAACTCCTCTTCCACATTCTCACTCTGCTTCTCCTCCTGACATAGTGAACTAACAAGAACCTGACTTAACTGCGTCTCATCCTCATCCACAACCTCTTGAGGCACTAATTGCCCTTGACTTATTGGCAACTGTGTCTCATCATCATCATCCACCTCAGGAGAAAATACTTGTCGTTCCCCACTGTCATCTTCTTCATACTGTGTTTGCTCAATAGGTTGGGAATCAGGGCACAATATCTCCTCATGTCCCACTTCAAGCGGCCTTGGCGAGAGGCCCAAACCAAGGGACGGTGACGAAAAAAGCTCAGTGGAATATCCCAATGTGGGATCTCTTCTTTGCCTAGACTCTGCATGGTGGGAGGAAGGAGGATCAGGGTGAGGATGCGGTTGCCCAGACTCTTGGCTACTGAGACTGAACTTTGTGGAAGAGTCGGTGGTGCTGAACCGACTGGAAGCATTATCAGCTGAAATCCAACCGACTACCTGCTCGCACTAGTGTGGCAACAAGAGTTGTGTCTTGCGCAGCCCTGCAAACTGTGACATAAAGCTTAGAGTTTTGAATGACTTTGTTTCTTGGGCTCTGCCAGCAGGCACAGTTTCACCGCGCCCAGAGCCATGGCCTCTGCGTTCACCATCAACAGCACACCCACTTCCCCGTCCCTTAGTGCTGGCCTTGCGCATATTGTATAGTATATATGCAACTTGGTCACAACTACAGTACTGCAGATATTTATTAACTGTATGACCAGAAAATTTTAATTGAATGTCCAATATTCTGAATGCCCTAATGTTATAGAGCAGCAGCAAATGAGGAACTGCGGCCTAAATTAACGGTATTAAATACGGATGTCAGCTACAGAGACTTTTGAATGGTTGTAATACGCTGTGTACCTAGCGTTACTGACAGGGCACACTTGGGGTTTTTTTGCCACCCAAAAAAATAAAAAAAAGACGTATTTCACAATGGACTTTGGTCTTTTTGGAACAGTGACAATCTTTCTACCTTCCCAAATCCTATCCCTATTGTTTAATTCCCTCCTTGGGAAAATTTAACTGCAGCAGCAAATGAGGAACTTCTGCCTAAATTAACGGTATTAAATACGGATGTCAGCTACAGAGATTTTTGAACGGTTGTGATACGCTGTGCACCTAGCGTTACTGACAGGGCACACTTGGGTCTTTTTTGCCACCCAAAAAAATAAAAAAATATGGATTTCACAATAGACTTTTGAACAATGATACTAACCCTGCCTATAGAAATTCTATCAATACGCAAATGTTATACAGCAAGACGCAAAAGAAGTACTGCGGGCTTAACAGCAGAAATTATAGCAAAGTATGTCAGGTATATAGTATACAGAGAGTATAATACTGCATGCAGCAGCAGCACACGTGGCATTAATGGCAGGCCACCTAGTGCTATTTTCACCACCTTTAAATTCCTCACATATCAGTAAATAAAGGTTTGTGCCAAATATAATAGCTCTTAAAAGGGCTTTTGGGACTTTTCTGAGCGATTTCTATCGCTGCCTAGCGTGCTTCTCTCCCTACAGTGTATGTCCCTCCTTGCTGTAGCAGCGCTTGTGGCGTTAATGGCAGGCCACCTAGCGCTATTTTCGACGCCTTCAAAGTCCTCAAATATAACAAAAAAAAAGTTTGTGCCAGATATAATACCCCTTAAAAGGGCTTTTGGGTCTTTTCTGATCATTTTCTATCCCTGCCTAGCGTGCTTCTCTTTCTACACTCTCTGTCCCTGCTTGCTGCAGCTATCCCTGTCTACCACTGGCCGGGTCACATGTCACCGGGTGCTTTATAGCACCCAATGACGTGTTCCCGGTCAGCCAATCAGTGTAATGCCAGTAGCTAACATGGCACTGAATGCCATACCTCCCCACACTCTAATTGGATAATTAGCATGCGGGGAGGGGACTCGAGCAATAACATATGGTATAAATAAGTTTTAGACAACAATAATATGGAGTCAAAATATGTTCTTACTGTTTTAAATGCATCTTCAAAAATCCATTTTTTTTTTCTCTAGCGGACGATGCATGTGGAGGAACTTTAAGAGGTCAAAGTGGAATCATCACAAGTCCTCATTTCCCATCGGAATACAATAACAATGCTGACTGCACATGGACAATCCTTGCAGAGGTTGGAGATACAATTGCCTTGATCTTCACAGACTTTCAGTTAGAAGATGCATATGACTATCTGGAAGTCACAGGAACAGAAGGCTCATCACTCTGGTAGGTGGCAACTTCTGCTGTTATTGCCGACTGAGACTGAAAAACATATTACTTTCTACGTATAATTTTATTACCTTCATACTTACCTGCTCCCCAATGCTTGGTTCCTGCTCCATGGGTCCCCTGCTGTCTTCAATGCACTTTGGTCATTGCATGTAAACGGGGATTAAGGTGCAATTACAAGCCGCAGCAGTGACATATCCCGAAGGGACACTTTACTGTAGTCACATGCCACTAGGAGAACACATCACCACTGAGACCTAATCTGGGCAAGTTTACCTGCGGGGACTGAAGCGCAGCAATTGAGCATCGGGATGCAGATGTGTGCTTTGCTTAACAGGTCACACTGGGCAGAAGTGGGGAGTGGGTATTTCAAACCTATTTCAAAGTTGGACACCCCTTTAAGCCACCTGACTTTTTAACATATCTGTAAGACCTACTGAAGTCACCAATGAGATGTGGTGGTTAACAGGCAAGGGTCGTGTGGGCATAGCTAAGTGACCTACGTTGAGAAGTTAATGGAATACCACATGATAATATAAGCTTTATACAGATGATGTACATTGGTTAATGGCTATATCATCTTAAGGGAGGTGATCATTTTCATACAAAAAGCCAAGTTTATTGCTTAAAGGTGGCATCCCATTTGGAAATTTATGGTATATCCACAGAAAATATAAATGTCTAATAGGTGTGGTTCCCACAACTTTGAAGCCATTTTTTATTACTGATTTCCATGTAATAAAGATTTATGTAATAGGTTTTATTAAACATTTTGCTATGATTGGCTTCTACAATATCTATATCTCACAATACATAACAGCTGCAGAAAGCCATTCTGTGATAAATCTGTCAGACTTGTTATCGGATGGCTCGTTCTCTGGCACTCCTCTGACATCCACTGAACTCTCAACTAAGCTGATTTTTGCCCAAGACCAGACTTACAAATACAACACATCGATCAGAGCTTGTTAAGTGCAGTTCCATGAGTATGGAATGATAGTTAATATGATTGTCCCCATACCGTTTTCATTTGCTGTTTACATGGTGCTATGTCCTGGTGTCAAATTATGATTTTTGATCCAACGTCAGTTTACAAGCAACTATGATTGGGAGAATGAGCGTTCCTATGAACATTCATTCCCAGTCATCGGCTTGTGTAAAATGACCTTTAAATATGAATCAGTGAGGCCACGTAACAGAGATAAAGTGAAAAGAGAGATAACCTGCAAACATTGGAGAGTTTGAGATGGTACATGCATTAAGTTGGCCATATACATTATGTAGTTCAGTCAAATCTGCTGATTTTGGTTGGACCAGCCCACCATTTAATATGTAGGCGGGTGGTTTGATTTTCTTCTGACAACAGCTTACAAACTCATGTGAGAACATATGCATGATCTGAGGAGCAGAGCACCCATCCATGTATATGGGAGGTTTGGGGAGAATAGATATCTAAACATAGAAACATAAATAGCTAACATAAACAATAGGCACAATATATAAGAATTAGATATGCAGGGAAGACGCATTGGGAGAAGCAAAGAAGTTCAGGCCTCAAGACATACATACTGAATTAAAAAAATATAGCAGTGAAAGGAAATCCTAGGATAGAAATGCTGCATATACAAGATATGCAGAAACTTTTAGCTGTAAGCATAGCGTACATGAAATACAGGCAAGGATTATATGGTTCTGGTTAAAAATTTAATGCAGCAGAGTCAGATTTAGTATATGGGAATTTATGGAAAAATAAAATGCATGTTACAGGCATTAGAGAAGATGGCGTCTTGCTGGGACTGTGAAGTGTTGATATGTCGGTGACGACATATAGAGATGGAGTTTAGACATACTGTATGAGACATGGGATTCAATCCAATTAAACTTGAAAGGCATTAGATAAAGTAGATAATACGTGCACTCAAGTAACTACTAATGCAGAGATCCTAGTAATGTGATCAAATAAGACCAATGACTATAAAACAACTCCATATCTGAGATCACTTAATATATAAAATCCCCTTTATTGAACCCCAATATTAAAATATATCATTAAAGGCACATAAGTAGCACCTTCCTGATCCAAACCACCAATCACTTGTGCCTTGGGGACTTTGCATGCGCAGTGGGCCTTCTATGAAATTGCTTAACGACATAACAAAATAGTGATATATATTTAAATGAAATGTCCAGCCTGTAGTTATATGCTGGACATATTATATCAGTGTATCGCTATTTTGGTATGTTGATAAGCAATTTCATGGACACTTAGGGTACGGCCACAGGGTCAGGTTTCCTGATGCAGTTTTGAAAGCCAAAATCAGAAGTGGATCTTAAAAGGAGAAAAAATATAATGATATATGGTATCTCCTTTAAATTCACTTCTGATTTTGGCTTCCAAAACTGCATTTAGAAACCTAAACTTTTAATATTGGGGTTCAGTAAAAGGGATTTCATATATAAAGTGATCTCAGATATAGATTTGTTCTATATTCATTAAATTGATCATATTTGATCATAGGATCTTTGCATTCAAGGTTTCTTCAGTGCCAGTATTTACAGTATCTATTTTAATTAACTTGGGCCCGGGTTTTCTAACATTGATTAGATACCCTGTAATACAGCACAATCATACCCTAAGGTCCATATTCCTGTTAGTGAGCCATCTTGCTTTGTGCATTATATAAAATAGACATTTCAGAAACATTCTGATTGCTGAAAGGAGATAAAGACCGTTTTATAGAGAACGTGAATATTTGTGATAAAATGGAGAAATAGCAATCCATCAATTTATGCATGGTACCATGCATTAATACCATGGTACCATGCATTGATACCATGAGATGATGACCCTTTTACAGATTAATGGAATTACAGCAATTGTTACTAGACATGAGCCTACTGTTCATGGTGGAACTGTGCTATTGACATGGTTCAGCTACAGGAGATTTATTTTAGATGTGAAGTAGAGAATCTCAACATCCATATAATACTAGACAAGGTCAAATCAAACCACACATGACAGAACCAACCTGTGTAAGTCAGTGTAACACTGCACTGGTGCCCTTTTCTGCATCCAGAAGGCAATTCCATTCAATGTCTTTGACCTAGATTTGTTTGCTTTTGCTACTTGCAGGAAGATTCAACATATCAGATCCATTTTGTCTTGGGAAGTTAAAGTAGAACTCCAGGCTAAATGTTTATTCCCTGACCTGCTAGAAAGTGAAGTCTCTGATCTCCAACTGACACAGGACAGGAAGTCAGTTACTTCTCTATTCATTCCTATGAGTCTGAGATTGAGGCTCCCATAGGAATGCATAAAGAAATAGACTTCCTGTCCACACATAAGATGCTGTGTCAGTTGGAGAGTCTGATTGCTGGTCATATAACACAGCTGAGAAGCATAAGGAAGGCATAACTCACAAATACAGACACTGGTAAGAAAATTACATTCACCACAGATTACATCATGTACTTTTTCTAACAGGTCAGAGAATACAATTTTTGGCTGGAGTTCTTCTTAAAGGAGTTGTCCTGCCATTTATATTGATGACCTATCATTAGGATAGGTCCTCCTGCTCTATAACATACTGTCTGCAGAGACAGGTTCCCTTTAAATGTTTACTACTTTGTGGCTTTAAGAAAACTCCTAGATGTAAAATAAAGAAGCAAAGACCCTGCAGCAGTGGACCCCTTGGTGATTCAAGTGAGCATGATCTGATTTGCCTGTTGTTTTGCTCAAGTTGTATCTCCCCTGGTAAAGCTGTCATGTTTTCTGGCTGGAGAAAGCTTATAAATGAAAGCAGATTGGTCTTTGAGTCATTTTGAACAATGGCTATGTATCACTTTAAAGATCTGTTCTGTTTCTTCCAGTTGACTGGAAGACATAAATAAAGCTAATATGCGGAGGGTGTAGCAGGTGATATAGCAGGTGATAATTATATGGCCTTAGGCAGGCACTGTCATTGCACAGTCTAGTGAATCATAATGATACGTAGTTGTGGAGATCATCACATTTTACAATTATTGTGCTGAAAATGTGCATCTTTCATAAAGAAATAATCTGGATATTGTGCACGGTGTGAACACCAACAGATATAAACCTGCTAAATATAGGCTCACACCCCAAGGCTTTTTCTATTCTAAGTCACACAGCAAGTAAATCATAACAGCAAGGGTATGACAAAGGTGAAATCTGTAAAGTAACTATATTTTTATGGATGGGTTTTAATCATATATTTTCCTATGCAGCATCAAATCTATAATCTGCAATATGTACAGCTATATTATTGTATGGTGTTTTCTTATCTTTTGCTATGCAGGTATCTTGATTTACATTGAAGTCTCCTTGTGAGGTGAATACTTCTTTGGCACCATATTACTAATACATGCTTGTTGTATTTAAATGTGTCTGCAGGGAAAGATCCAAATGGTTGCCATGTGAATGCAAGAGCCATTTTCTATAGAAAGTGCTCTTTCATTGGCTATCACAGCATGGTGGAGTGTGTAGTGTATATAGTGCAGTCAATTACGACCATGTGAAACAGGCGCTATCACGCCTACACTGTACAATACATTGCCGATATCATTATCAGCCAAACTCAGTGCCTTAGACTTTGTAAATTTGAATGTAAACTATAACACCCGGTGGACTATAGGGTGATATAATAACGGGATTAGTGAATGCATAGTATATTGAACAAATTTGTGGAGCATAGTGAATTAGATTAGAATTGACTGCTGCAGTCCCTCTGTCATCAAGCAATGGAAACCTGCGGGTGAAAATGGGCAAAAAAAGTGGTCTGGGACCCGCTGCCATGGTATGACTGAAAGGCTTTAAACCTTCAGTTGGATAGAATAAAGCCTTGTATTTATATGTAGAAAGTAGACCTTATTGTATCTACTTCATGGTTGGAAGTCTTTCAGCCCAACTCCACTTCCAGCCAGAGCACCGGATCGGGATTCAGGCTGTAACACTGTTCTCCGATCCGGCTGTAATTTTAACAACCGGATCTGGAGAACCTGAGGGCACTGGCTGAATCCCATGGCTGCCTGTAGGTATAGGTAAAGAAGCCCACTAGAGATGAGCGAATCATCAAAAATTTGCTTCGCCGAATAATCAACGAATTTATGACAAGATTCGTTCTTAACACTAATTTATTCGGTCGAATTTGCGTTAAAAAGTAATCGTTGTTTTGCGAACATTACTGCACAAATTATGAACATACAGTCTAAGCGTTGTTAAAAGTACGCTAGTGAACTGAATGCGTAAGCATTAGTGTAAAAAGTGCATACAAATCCTTAGCGTACTATTGACTCACGATTAGTGATGAGCGAGCCGGAGCGGCAAGATTCGGGATTCGAACAAATCTTGCCCGCTTCGGCTCGGCATCCCGAGGCAGCGCGGATTCGTGAAGACTCGTGAGTCACTGCCAATTTGAAATGCCCATTTTATTCAGCCAATCAGCATCAAAGGGAAGCCTGTGGGAACGCCTGCTGTGATGTAACAGCCCCTATACCTCCCCAGCAGTGATTGGCTGGCAGTGACATGTGACCTAAATTTACATAAGGTAGGGACCTGCAGCATCAGCCTCAGGCCTCATTCACACGTCCGCAAAAATCGTCCGCATCCGATCCGCAATTTGCGGACCGGGTGCGGACCAGGTGCGGACCCATTCACAGTCAATGGGGCCGCAAAAGATGCGGACGGCACACTGTGTGCTGTCCGCATCCGCACTTCCGTTCCGTGGGTCCGGAAAAAAATAGAACATGTCCTATTCTTGTCTGGATCCACGGACAGGAAAAGGCATTTCTATCATGTGCGTTCCGCAAATTGCGGATCCGCAAAACACGAACAACACCAAACAGACGTCTGAAGGAGCCCTTAGGGAGCCTCAGAGGCATCCCTACATGCTGCCCCTGGTGTTTCCTATGCATTTCCAAGGTGTTTCCATCATTTTCTGAGGTTTTCACATGTTTGGGCAAACTTGACTGTGCAGAACCTTTGGCCCCTGCAAAAAGATTCGGGTCTCCCATAGACTTTAATGGGATTCGTGATTCGGCCCGAATCCACGAATCCCGCGGTGGGATTCGGGCCAAATACCGAATCCCCGAATCTTTTAGGATTCGCTCATCTCTACTCATGATTGCGTCATACGCGCGCGGCTAGGCAGTGGCGTACAGTCCTCAGCAGAGGCAGTCCATATGAGGTAGAAATGTAAGGTGCTCACAGCTATCCAGCTAAGTGCATCATTTACTAAAAACACCATACAATAAGTGCATAATAGGACACATTACAGTACCTGAAAAAGAATACACACAATGGACTAAAGTGCTTGAACGTTGCTGAATCTGTAAAAACATTATTGCTATCCTAAAATACAGCAAACTTGTGGGAGGGCAGGTCGGACTGGATGGAGAGATGTCTTTTTTCGGCCTTGTAAACTATGTTACTATGTTACTAAAGACATAATTATGCAAACATTTTAGTGCAATCAATTTCACATTTGCAAGCATAATAGACTCATATACACGTTTGAGTCTCTCCTTATGGCTGCTTGGCATAAAACACTGGAACACAGTCCAAAATTCAATTGTAATCCACGTGAGGTAATTTTGTAATCCAAACAGGTAACGTGTAATCCATATGGATAATATAAAATAGCAGCAAATAGAGAACCCTTTTTGCAAAGCGGGCTCCCAAATAACCTGAGTCGGGGGGGAGGGGAGGAAAATAGGCGCGCTTAGGCGCAACTGGGAATTTTCTGCAGAATGGGGGGAGTCCTGACAAACCATCTCCATCTGGGTGAGAGTCAAACAGGGGGCAATAAAAACAACATAAACTAAGAACAAGTGCCAACTAGTTCACACCCGTCAGGTGCAGTTCATGTTTTGGCTTCCATAGGTTCTCCAGAGGTGTCCTTTAACCCCTTCTACCCCGGAGGTTTTTTTCGGTTATGCATTTTCGTTTTGCGCTCCCTGCCTTCAAACAGTTATAACTGTTTTATTTTTCTGTTCACATAGCTTTATGAGGGCTTGTTTTTTGCGGGACAAGTTGTACTTTCCAACGGCACCATTTAATATTGCATATGCTGCAGTGGGAAGCAGAAAAAAATTCCAAATGGGGTGAAATTGCAAAAAAAACGCTATTCCGCTACAGTTCTACGGGTTTCTTATTTACAACGTTCGATGTTCATTAAAACTGACCATTTACTTTCATTCTACTGGTAAGTACGAATCCGGCGATACCTAATATGTATAGTTTTTCCTGTGTTTTGATAGTGATAAAATAATTATAGGACTTAGTATTAACCAATAGACCTGACAGAACAACAGATGTGCAGGTTGGGGGACACCTGGGTAACAGTGACCATAAAATAATAACCTTTAAATTGTCATTAAAAAAAGCATTTCTTCAGGGAGGAACAAAAATACCAAACTTCAAAAATGCAAAATTTAGCCATCTAAGAGAGGCCATAGGTCTAACTAACTGGGACAAAATCCTCAAAAATAAACATACAGCCACAAAATGGGATATTTTTAAAAGCATCCTAATATCTAATTGTGAGAGGTACATACCGTATAGGAATAAAATGATAAGAAACAAGAAAAAACCAATGTGGATAAATAGAACTGTAAAAAAAGCAATAAATGACAAAAAGAAAGCATTTAAATCACTAAAACAGGAGGGGAGCAAGGAAGCATTGAAAAACTATAAGGAAAAAAATAGAATTTGTAAAAGACAAATAAAAGCAGCTAAACTAGAGACTGAAAGACTAATTGCTAAAGAGAGTAAAACTAACCCTAAAATGTTCTTCAATTATATAAATACTAAAAAGTATAAATCTGAAGGTGTCGGCCCCTTACAGAGTAGTGAGGGGGGAGTAGCAGAGAGCGATGAGGAGAAAGCAAAACTCTTAAATATTTTTTTCTCCACTGTATTCACTGAGGAAAATAAACTGTCAGATGAAATGCAGAATATAAAAGTGAATTCCCCTTTAAAAGTGTCCTGTCTGACCCAGGAAGAAGTACTGGGGCGTCTTAAAAAGATTAAAATAGACAAATCGCCAGGACCGGATGGCATACACCCACGTATCCTAAGAGAATTAAGTAATGTCATTGCCAGACCCTTATACTTGATATTTAAGGACTCTATACTGACAGGGAGTGTTCCACAGGATTGGCGCATAGCAAATGTGGTGCCAATATTCAAAAAGGGTCCAAAAACAGAGCCCAGGAACTATAGGCCGGTAAGTTTAACATCTGTAGTGGGTAAACTGTTTGAAGGTTTTCTAAGAGATGCTATCTTGGAGTACCTCAATGAAAATAAGCAAATAACTCCATATCAGCATGGCTTCATGAGGGATCGGTCGTGTCAAACCAATTTAATCAGTTTCTATGAGGAGGTAAGTTCTAGACTTGACCGCGGGGAATCAATGGATATCGTATATCTGGACTTCTCCAAAGCATTTGACACGGTACCACATAAAAGGTTAGTATATAAAATGAGAATGCTTGGTCTTGGAGAAAATGTCTGTATGTGGGTAAGTAAATGGCTCAGTGATAGAAAACAGAGGGTGGTTATTAATGGTACATACTCAGATTGGGTCACTGTAACTAGTGGGGTACCACAGGGGTCAGTATTGGGCCCTATTCTCTTCAATATATTTATTAATGACCTTGTAGAAGGCTTGCACAGTAAAATATCAATTTTTGCAGATGACACTAAACTGTGTAAAGTAATTAACACAGAAGAGGACAGTACACTGCTACAGATGGATCTGGATAGACTGGAGGCTTGGGCAGAGAAGTGGCAGATGAGGTTTAACACTGACAAATGTAAGGTTATGCATATGGGAAGGAATAATGCAAGTCACCAGTACATACTAAATGGTAAAACATTGGGTAACTCTGACATGGAAAAGGACCTAGGAATTTTAGTGAACAGCAAACTAAGCTGCAGAAACCAGTGTCAGACAGCTGCTGCCAAGGCCAATAAGATAATGGGTTGCATCAAAAGGGGCATAGATGCCCGTGATGAGAACATAGTCCTGCCACTTTACAAATCACTAGTCAGACCACACATGGAGTACTGTGTACAGTTCTGGGCTCCTGTGAACAAGGCAGACAGAGCAGAGCTGGAGAGGGTTCAGAGGAGGGCAACTAAAGTCATAGCTGGAATGGGTGGACTACAGTACCCAGAAAGATTATCAAAATTAGGGTTATTCACTTTAGAAAAAAGACGACTGAGGGGAGATCTAATAACTATGTATAAATATATCAGGGGTCAGTACAGAGATCTCTCCCATGATCTCTTTATCCCATGGACAGTAACCATGACGAGGGGACATCCTCTGCGCCTGGAGGAAAGAAGGTTTGTTCACAAAAATAGAAGAGGATTCTTTACGGTAAGAGCAGTGAGACTATGGAACTCTCTGCCCGAGGAGGTGGTGATGGTAAGTTCAGTAAAAGAATTCAAGAGGGGCCTGGATGTATTTCTGGAGGTTAATAATATTACAGGTTATAGTTACTAGATATGGGTTGTTGTTGATCCAGGGAGTAATTCTGATTGCCTGATTGGAGTCGGGAAGGAATTTTTTCCCCTAAAGTGAGGAAAATTGGCTTCTACCGCACAGGGGTTTTTTGCCTTCCTCTGGATCAACTTGTAGGAAAACAGGTCGAACTGGATGGACAGATGTCTTTTTTCAGCCTTATAAACTATGTTACTATGTTACTAAAGTTGGCCTTTTTTTTTTGTTGTCATATCTTGACCCCTATAACTTTTTGGTATTTATGTGTACAGAGCTGTATGGGGGCTCATTTTTCATGGGGTGATCTGAAGTTTTTATTGATACCATTCTAGGGTGTGTATGACTTTTTGATCACTTTTTATTTAATTTTTTTAAGAAAAAAAAAGCGACAAAAAACGGCGAATCACCATTTGGACGCTTTTTTCCGCCACACAATTCGCCGTATTGGAATTTTTTTTTTATATTTTAAAAGTACGGGCGTTTTCGGTCACGGTGATACCCATGATGTCTATATTTATTGTTATTTAGGTATTTATTTTTTCATTATACGGAAAGGGGGGTGATTTGAACTTTTAGATATTTTTTATTTTTTATATATTTTTTAACATTTTTTTTTACATTTTTTTGTGATTATTTTAAAGCTCAATTCTTTTAAAGTAAATCCAGGGATTTACTGGATGGAGTTAAATCCAAAAATTGCTCATTTCTTATCCTGGCCTGCCATCTAGTGGCCAGAATAAGAATTGCAGTTTGAAAACTGTAATCCTCACCAGCGAGGATTACAGTTTTCATATGGTGTACAGACACCCCGATTGGCCACTCGGGGCGTCTGTACACCACCCGGAAGCGTACGCTTTCGGGTTCAGACGCATCCCGTTCAGGCTTACCGATGGCGGTAAGTAGCGGCAAGTCTCTGCTGTTAGAAACAGCAGAGACTTGCCGGCCATGACGCCCGCCGCACGGGCGAGCGGGCGTCATGTCCCTGCACCGCACCAGTGCCGTACATGTACGGCGCTGGTCGGGAAAGGGTTAAATCAGCCAGATTGACAGCCAGTAGAAGGGTTCCTCAGATGAGGGACCTGAAGTCCTCCTCACTGGAACTGCTACTTAATTACATCAGAGGACGCTCCTGCCTCTTGTAGGCCAAGCTGGCTGCTGTGGTGGAGCTCCACTACCCTCTTATGCCAGATGTTGGACTTGACTGGGTCCGGGTGGTGGTCACACTGGTGAGTGCTGCAGTCAGTTGCACCTTCACTTTTCCGGATCCTCCTGCCGGGACAGCAGGGGTAAGGACTTCTGGCTGCAGCGATTCAGGCAAGGTTGCACCCAGGGAAGAACCACCATCTCCCCTGGCTGCTGCTGACTTCATTTTCCAGGGTAGTTGGTACTGGATCACCGTGGACTGGAAAGTAAACGATGATTTTGTCAGCTGACCCAGCTGAAAGGACTGTGATGTGGTGGTGGTGGCAATCCAGGGATCAGGGGCTCCGGCTGTGGCTTCTCCCTGAAATGGAGGGTGCAATCTGGTGACTCCTGTAGGCAGCACACGCGTCCTGCGCCTGCTGGTTTCTCTGGCCAAACTTCTGGTGGTGATGCAGGTACCAGGCGCTTGGACAATAAGGTAACCCTGGTAGCAAAGGGGCCTTTTAAGTGATGCCATGGGGGTATATTCCACCTGATCCCCCACATATAGGCTGTGACGGGGTTTGGGCAGGTACGACCGTTTCACAGACCTACGGCCTACAAAGTACTTCTTGCCGTCCTCGTCGTCCGCAAGGAAGCCACAGCCTCCACTGAAAACCATAGGGCGGTTCCCTTACGTCGTTCCAGTGTAGGTTCTCCTGGCATTGAATGGGTCAGTACTTGGATGACCCATTCCTCCACCGTATTCTTGTAGTCCCATAGGGTCTGGGCGTGGGCCGTCACAATGGGATTCTGCCGCATGGAAAGTGTTGTTGTTCTACTCCTGGGCGGCGGAGTGGATGCTCCAGCAGCCTCCGCCGCACCAGCCGACACGGCGAACATCGAGTCAGGAGCCAGTGGGATTCTCTTGGCCAATTGTGACACTGTGATCTCCTCTGAACTGGACGGTGGGTCGGGGTACTCGCTACCAAACACCATCTCTCCCCACATTGGTCGCAGTTGTTTCGGCATGCTGTAGTATCTTGTTCACCGCTGGCTTTAACTGGAGAGGAGGGTGGAGTAATGAGGGAGGAGTCTTCACTCCCTATACATGTAAATAGTTAGTTACCGGTAGGCCGGGCTGGTTTTTCCCGCTTCTGAGGGGAGCGTATCTTCATGTTCCCGCTCTTGAGGGGGTGTATCTTCATTTTGTGTACGTAGCGTACATAGCATTAGCGTTCAACATTTTAAGAACATTTACGAATAATACAAAGCGAATCTGAATAAATCCAGATTTGCTTCGGAGTAGGAAAAATGGAGGATTCGATACAAATCTACGAAGTGGCGAATAGATTCGCTCATCTCTAAAGCCCACGGAAGACTTCCTATCAACTACACAGTAGCTCAACTATGGATTCTGCGTTGTGCAGAAGATCTGAAACATAACACTTCTATCCACCCCCTAAAGCTATATGCATACTAAAGTCTGGTTGCTGTCAACTAGTCAGGGGATCTATTCCTTACTTTCCCATGGGACCCTATGAAGTCCACTTGCAGGTCCCCTAATCCTTATAATTACCTTGGTGGAAGGTATGAAAAATAAATTAGTCCTTTAATTCTTCACAGTTAAACGAATTGATGGCATGAAAAAAGATTATTTTTTATTTTTATTTTTACTTTAAAAGGACAATTATTGATTCCAATTTAAAAACACGGGCGTACATCAAAATATGCAAAAAGGCTCTTTGGTCTAAAATGCATTGTGCCTATGCTGCTTTTGTAGCTAATAAATGTCCTTTTTTAGCCTCTAGGGGAAATTGGTCTGAAAATGAATGCATTTATTCTTTTTCTAAATGGAAAAAGAAAGAAATATGAGAATTTGTATAAAAACAAAGCACCTGTACTGTTACAAGACAGATCTAATCTCTTTCTCTTACATGAATTCTTTTATGTCTCTGACTCTATGACTGGTTGAACAAATGCACTGAGAATTGGAAACCTATGAATCATTCATCCCTGGTAAAAAGCACTTCTATATTTACATGTCTTCATAGCCTCTTAGTCTACTCTGTGAATATATAGTATGGGTACATGAAGCCTATAGTCAACAAATGTGAAGAGGCAAATGTTTTTGTACTTTCCAGTCTTGTCACTGACACAATGATTCCAAAAGACAATTGTATCAGGTGCTTCCATATTCACAGCCATTCATAACCGTAATTAATTTCCTTTGTCTAATGAAGTGTTTTCTTTGAGGAAGCACTTGCCGTTGGAAGGATTTAGGAATAAAAGCCTAAATACCAAAGGTTTAAGTGGCACGTTGTTGTATCATTATCCTGATTTGTAGACCATTTTAACTGTTCTAGCTTTGTAAGTTGGGTTTTCAAAAAGTGAACTTTCTGCTATTATTATATGATTTATGTTTACTAATGAGAGTAGCTTAATGCTCGGGGCTAATGAAAGTTTGCACGATTAATTAACACAGTAATAACTAGTTGTTTTTTTTTCCTTAGCATAACAAAATGAAATGGTACGCCTGTCTCATCACAGGTGAAGTAAGTTACAAGATATCATGATTTATTGTGAGCCATTAACAAGGCAAGTTTTTCATTGACCGTCTGATCTAGGAATGACCGACAAGAGTAAGCCTTTGTGTAGTACATAATACTTTGGTGTTTTGTGGGGGCATTTTTCCTACCACAATCAAGTTTAGAAACAAGACATTGAAGCAGGTTTACCAATATTGTCTAAGATTTAGGAAGGGTCAACTAGTCAGTCTAAAGATGTGTCATATTCATCACACCTTCTACCTCTTCTACCTCACAGGGATTTTTTGCCTTCCTCTGGATCAACTTGCAG
This sequence comes from Rhinella marina, assembly GCA_900303285.1. Classification (NCBI taxonomy): domain Eukaryota; kingdom Metazoa; phylum Chordata; class Amphibia; order Anura; family Bufonidae; genus Rhinella; species Rhinella marina. Next base: position 41,798 of record ONZH01030452.1, on the reverse strand, counting down.
GATAACAGGCCGAACTGGATGGACAGATGTCTTTTTTCGGCCTTGTCTGATACTGAATGATAATTGTAGTGCACCTGTCTAGTATAAGTTGACATCACCAATTAGTTGGTTTACACTGTACCATAATTTTACAGCAGAATCTCAGTTTGCCGCATCAGAAGTATAAAACCCCCAGGCAAGCCAAATCCTTCCCCACTAAGCTATAGCCCCTGCTGATATGCTGAAAAGAGCATGAAAAACATGAATGCCAGTTTTTTTGGCACATTTTGACATGTCTTCATGGGAGAGTCTTGTAACCCCCGTACACATTAGATGTTCAACCTGCCCTACAATAATAGGTGGCTTCAGCTCACATTAATTTATTGTGTCTAGCCTGCTAACATCTTACAACATGTTATAGAAGCATTTACGCTGTAAGAGTCTTTTTATTTTTCTATAATACAATGTTATATGCAATATTTTGGAACTAATTATATCATAGCTTTCATTAGATATAACAAATGAACATAATATATTGATTCCAACAGAATCAAGTTCAACAATATCACATAAGGGACTATGGCAACATTAGGATGTTTCATCTGAACTGAACAAAATGTACCACTTAAAAGCTCCCTGTTGACCCATGGCAGCTTGTTTCCCCCGATAGCTGCACCACTTTTAGTTGCATTGACTTCCTCAGGACGTGGATACATTTAAATATGATGTATCATTTACTCTGTGATAGGCAGTTTGGTGCTGGCAGACATGATTAAGTGATGTCATCATGTCTGCTGCACCTAGCCACCAAATAGACCAGAGCAGATCATCATAGTAATGTTGGATAGATACTGGGGACACTAAAGGGACACAATATTGTGTTCAATGTCACCAAAAGAGGCATCATATTGTGTTGGGGGCACATAAGGGAGAATTATACTGTATTGTCGCTACAATTTACTTGGTGAGGGGAACATAAGGGGCATCACACTGTGTGAGAGGTGCATATGGCGGCATCATACTGTGTGAGGGGCAGAGAAGTGGACATTATACTATAAATGATTAAATCATGTACAGTATATATATATATATAATATATATATATATATATATATATATATATATAACCTCTACAGTGCCCACAGTCTTAACAGCAACCTTCACAGTGCCCCGCCCTCTTAAAATGTAACATCCACAGCACCCCACACTCTTAAAAGTGACCTCCACTGTGACCCTCCACCTTAACACTGACACCCAACAGCACCCCACCCGTTAACATTGAACTCTACAGCTGCAGCCCCCTTAACTGTGACCTCTACAGCAGCCTACCCCCTTAACTGTAACTTCCACAGCACCCACCCCCTCAACAGTAACCTCTACAGCACCCTGCCATCTTAAAGTGGACCTATATAAGTGACTAAAAATGGCTAGGTTGTTATGGAAGCCTGGTGTAAAGACTGGTGTAAAGACTGAGGGACCTGTGAGCTTTCACTGGCCAATACAGGTCATATGATGTTACCATATTTGCATTTTTTGGGAATATCTCAAGAACCATACGCCCTAGAGAGCTTGATCTATGTACCAAATTTGGTGCAGATTGGTCCAGTCGTTTGTCCATGCATAAAGGACAGACAGACAATTGACGTTAATAATTTATTTTTATATATATAAGATATATATAGAGTTTGTTACAGCAGCTTAGTACCGGTCACTTGAATTTGATTTGACTATGCTGCCGTATCTGGCACAGCCACAACCCTGTACATGAAACTATGCCTGGGGGTAAATGAAGATCAAATATTGATGGCCCATTCTAGAAATAGGCCATCAGTATTACAATCCCTGTGAGACCCTATAAAGTGTCTGTATACAGTATATTTCCACTCCATGATTGTTTTAATTTGTCTATATAGTTCAGAATAGGCCACTATTAAAGACTAAGATAAAGGCTCTTGTGTATGTCATGGGTATACAGTACCAATTTCATTTGATGTGCAATTTGTAGCAATTTGTAGCCTAATTCCTTCTTCCTTTCAGACATGGCTTTGAAAAGACAGAGCAAGCGGTGTCTCACCATACTACACTCTGTGTAATGGCAGCCATGACAGATCAGTGACACAGAGCTGCTGTCCCCTCACACTACAGGGTCTCCTTGTTCTTTGTGTGATGCAGATTGAGTCTGTCTGTCCCCTCTGCCCTGTCATCTCTCCCCTATTAACTCTTACATGTGGGAGGCAGGAAACCCAGTGTGAAGCTACTGTATATGTCATAGAACTACACTGGAGAGTCAGCACACACTGGTAGCATAGACAGTCAGTGTGAGTCAGAAGGTTTATATAATTGCAGCTAATCACTGAATACACTCGCCTACTATACTGTATATCTGCACTCCTGGTCTATTATATAGGGGAGACATTGTCTTCAGCACATACAGGAAAATACAGAGGAATATGAAGGATGGGGAGGGTGGGTAGACTGACCACTGCTGTCTACACATTTGAGCAACCTCTGAGCTGGTAGTCAGGCTTGAGATCACATGACCTGGTTCATAATGAATAGGTTCAAAATATATGGATGCAACTGAGTTAGGGTGTAACAAGTTACACGGCTAGAATACCATTAAGGGGTAACAACAATTTATGTAAAAAACAAATAAATTTTAAAAAAATATGTATTGCTACTTTAAATTAACCCCATATACTAAAATAAGTTTTAAGAAATATAATTAAAAAGATTTAAGAAGTATAATTTTTCTCCAGTTGAAGCCTGTGAATTTCAGCATAATTTTAGGTCAAAGGGCTTAACAAAAAGCCAATTTACAACGGTTTATTGTCTTTTCTTTGAGAAGACCCTACATTATTTGGCCTCATGCTTTCTCTCAGAGTTGCATTGTATATTGCAGCAGTTTTGTTAGCGTTTACCCTTGGTTGTATTTCTTGCATGGCTTCTGGGTCTTTTTGTACATAAATCCCTTGCATTAGAAAACCATAATTATAAGGAATTAGAATACGTACTGTGGTAACCTTTTTTGGGTATATGATAGATACATCCTTGTCAAGATGCCATCACAGTTCCTTTAACTTTTAGATTGGATTTTCCAAACTAATAGCTCCATTCCTCAAGTGCAAGGCCTGCCAAAAAAACAAATTGAAATATGCTTTGTGAGCGATAACAAGAGAAGAGCCATTATCCCCGGACGATATGGAGCGCGCACAGGCCTGTTCCAAATTATATTACAAATAAAACTTTTACACTACTGTCCCAGGTGTCAGGATCCCTCAGAGGAATCCACATAAATCGAAAGGATGGAGAATAATAAATAAAAACGCAGCAGAATGCTTCACTTTTACAGAAGAGAAACTGCTGCCCTTTATCTGTTTCAAGATTCTATCTGTTTACTCTATTGATTCACGACATTTCACACGGTGTTCTGCAAGTCTCTCAAGAAGAAAGAGTAACAGGTCACCTTGAGGAGACACAAGCGATCAGAACGCCTGTCTGTCTGTACCTATGTGGATATTACAACAAAGTCCGCATCTTAATTTCAAGACATTTTACCTAATATAATGAGACCTTATGCATGATGGCATGGAAGGTTTCAGAGCTTACAGAACTCGTACAATACAGTTGTCATGGCAACATGAGGAAACATGCCTTTTGCTCATGTGTTAATTGGAAAAAAAAACTTCTAATAGAATCAGAAATCATTGACAACATATTTCTATAGCTGTTCATTACAGGGTATCTTACACCCTTTGTGCTTGTTATTAAAATGACAACAGAAAACCTTATTTGTTCTTTATATTCAGGTTTCATTCCTTAGTTGTCTTATCTGGTTTCTCAAGAGGGACACATATTCTGTTTACCGGAAAGCAATGAGTACTAATAGCGCTGTTTATAATCCCTCCCGGACATTTATTTCCAATGTGTACCCATTTTGACATCATCATGACCATAATAAAACCCATCATGACGCACACTTAGTTATTTTGCCTTATAATTAGTTGTTCTCTTTAATATCAATATTTTTATGGACAGAATTAAAACTGTTCCAGTCGTAGATGTTAGACACATTTGCCCCATCTCATGAGGGATTAGATGAATACCCATCGGACTGAAGTTCCACCTGAGGAAATCATCCTGAGGGTCTACCCATGTAGACTCCAGAGGGCCCCTGTGCAAGGAAAGTATTTGGGCCACTTTTAAACAGTCCTTCGCATGCAATGAGGTAGATATTAAAGGCCCCTTTATACTGGCCAAACATCGTTAGCAATTATCTGCTGGTGTAAAGGTGCCACCAATTACCTGAACGATTGAAACGCTTGTTCATTGGGTAATATTATTGTTTTTTCAGTCACAAAAATCATTGATTGCTGGCAGCAGATCGTGGTGTTCTTCCTTCCTGACAATCATCTGCTAAATCTATCAGTGTAAAGGGATCTTGAGACGTATTGTTGTTGTCTTACTAAGATGGTGGTGGACCTCCTTTTCGTACAGGGCCCCAGTGCAGCTGCACAGACTGTACTTATGGTGGATCGATCTATGATCCTAATCTAAGGTCAGCTTCAAATGAAATTGTCTTCTGCTAGACTTTAGGAATAACAAGGAGTACTTTATTGTTACAGACTTTCGGTCCCCTTGGAGGATCCTCTGGTAATCCGGGGGACCAGTCCATCTTTGAATATAAGCACACATGACCACAATGTATACCTGGTGTAATCAGCTCTAGTGGTGCATGCATTCTTGTGACCACTGTAATAAGACCTCCTCTTGTGTACAGGAGAATAGCCATATACAGATTTAGCAGATTTAGATGTTAACTTAATACAGGAGTCAGGGGTTTGAGATTACAGTATTTACTGTTGTTTTCTTATGACACTGTTTCCTCCAGGAGAACTCCTTTAACATTTTAAGGCTCTTAGCTAAGTAACACTGACTGGTATATGAAAATGTACCGTTTAGAAGATTTGCCAATATGTATAACCATTGTCCCACACACATCAGTCAGGCCGTTGCCCCTAGTTATGGCCACTGAGGCCATGTAGTAGTGGTGGCCGGCTTGCTCTTGTTCAAACCTGATCTGAGGTAACTGCTGTATTGTGAACGCACATTGCATGAGCATGTACAGACACATTTTAGGATTGTAGCATTTTTGTTTGCGCTTCCAAAACGCAGAGAAATGAATCCTGTTCCAAGATCAATTCATCTCTATGGAGCAGAATCCGTTTGCGTTTTGAACGGATACTGACCATTGCGTTTTGGACTGGCAGTGTCCAAAACGCAGATGTGAAAGTATCCTAAGATGTGTTGATGCATGCTCATGCAATGTGCGTTTACAATACAGCAGTTACCTCAGAGCGGGCTTGAAAAGGAGCAAGCCGGCCATCACTACTACATGGCCGCGGTGGTCGTAACTAGGGCAACGACCTGACTGATGTATGTGGGACAATGCCTATACAAATAGGCAAATCTTCTAAGCGGTACATTTTATATAAATACATTCTATTAGTAAAAATATTGGTATGCCTATATCTAACTATACAAACTACATTTGTGAGATGGGAATACCCCTTCAACATTGATTGTATTCAACTCTCTCCCTTACCCCATGGATAAGAAAGTGTCCCATAAATTTATCATCCTGTCAAATTATCATTCAGGTACATCAGAAAAACTAGGCAAGTAACAACACGGTAGTCTCATTTAAGCATACAGTTTTACCCTCACAAATGCAGTTATTCTTATATATCTTACTAATAAAAATTGTGTTCCTGTATTGAAAATGTTTAAAAAGAGTAGTAAAAGTAAAGAGCATTGCAGGATAGATGGTAGACTTTTACAGAACATCCTTATAAATTCAGCAGGCATTTATTATACTAAAGTCTAGCCTACACTGCATCCTATTTCATGTATTGATTTCAAGGGGGAGGTATCGCACAGAATGTACCATCATCCATCTGAGTACAGCAAAGAAATAAATCTCATTTTAATCCGCTTAGAAATGAATGCTAAACCACCGCCTGAGATCAATCTTTACAATTTTATGTATCATAACATTGTGTCACCTCCCTCCTAGTGCAGACTATTCCTCGCATATTATCCTACAACCTGCAGGGTTCATGTCTCTCAACAGCTGGCCTGTATTCAATTTATAGGCCTTTGACAGGGAAGAAGTCACGGGAGAACATACACTATGTTCACACATGCAGTTCTGCCATATTTATAATGGATAACAAATTTCAAAGTGAAACTTAGTATCTATTAGGATTGAAAGGAAAGAGACTAATGAACATCCAGTGGAACACCTTTAATTCATAAACATTAGTGTTGAGCGAGCATGCTCGACCGAACTTGCTGTTCGGCCGAGCATTCCTACGCTTGGGTACACTCGGTGTTCGAGTTCCCTAGATGGATCCATCATGACCCCAATGCAAGTCAATGGGGACGGATCCGTTTGGTGTGACACACTAGTAAACGAATCCGTCCCCATTGACTTGCATTGGGGTCATGACGGATCCGTCCTTACCTTTCCCTGCAGCTCCCTCCTCCCGTCCAGCAGGTGGCGCTGTGGTAAAAATTACCAATCTGCGCGCCGTCTTCCTGCTGGAGCAGGTCAGGAGCTGCCAGGGAAGGTAAGTATGTCTCTGTGTCTGTGTGTTTTTTTTGTTTTTTTTGGGGGGGCACTTGTGTAAACCAGGCACCTGGTTTACTCCCACCTGGTGGCTGGTTTACTCCCATAGACTTCAATTATGCTTGGGTGCTCAGCCGAGCACTCGAGCACCCCTGAGTGCTTGGCCAGAGCACCCGAGCATACGAGCACCTTAGTGCGCAATCATCACTAATAAACATACCAGATGTTTGAAGAAAAGATAAGAAGATTCATGGGGGTATTTTGGAGAAGACATCAAGAGTTTAAAGGGGTATTCTGGTTGCCACAAGTTATTCCCTATCCACAAAATCCATCACAGCACATTTTTTTTAAATTAAAGTTAACCACTAACTAAATTTTTCCATCTCAACTGTGTCCATAGCCTTTAATAAATTATCTTACTGCAGAGTGACCATATATAAATGGCAGATGTTCCCAGGGCTAAGCTCACAGTACTATATATTAACTGTTATCTTAGATACTTGAATGAATACATTATGCATTATTAGTTGGACCATGTTATTTTACTTAAAAATGTAACCCCAGTATATTCTTTATATACTATACTATATTATGAATAATTTTAGATAGAAACTTTGAAACATTTTTTGGCCTCATCAGGTCTCCTAATCAGTATAGAACAATTATGTTCCTTCTGGAGAAGGGTGACTACTAATTAGTTTGTGAAGTATTTCTATAAATCAATGTTGACTGTTAGGCCACTTTCCCATACCTTGGAGCAGGGATGCATAACCTGCAGCCTTCCAGCTGAAAACTACAACTTGCTTGATATGTGTAGGCTGTCCAGGCATGCTAGGAGCTGTAGTTTTGCAACAGGTTGGGCATCCCTGCCTTAGAGAGTCCAAATTAGAGAGTGCCTTAGAGAGTCCATTATAATGTTTGTGTAGGTTCCATTTCTGGATTTACTGGTTTTAAAATACTGCCCAAATATTGTCATGTTAAAGGGGCCTAAAGATTACATTGCTGGTGGCAGATAACATAATATCTAACCATTGACAAAAGGCACAGAAGCCTCAGCACATGCCACAAAGCATGCCTAAAAAACATTCTCCAGCTATAGAAGCTAATGAGTCATTTTCTGATTTAGATTTTGTATGCTTATTTGGCTGCAGTAAATTAAGTTTCTAATTGCTGCTCACAGTTTAGAGCAGCAGCATGGGCAAGATGGCTGCCCACATAATTATGAAAAAAATAGAAATGGATTTTACAAAAATTATGCTTAAGGCTACTTTCACACTTGCGTTGTGGTTTTCCGGTATTGAGATCTGGCAGAGGATCTCAATACCGGAAAAAAACGGTTCTGTTTTGTACCCATGCATTTTGAATGGAAAGAGATCCGTTCAGGATGCATCAAGATGTGTTCCATTCCAGCACCTTTCAGTTTTGTGACCGGACACAAAACCACAGCAAGCTGTAATTTTGTGTCGGGTCATAAAAATGGAAAAAAACGGATCCGGCACTGAAACCACTGTAAGTCAATGGTAGAGATGAGCAAATCTATTTGCCGCTTCGTAGATTCGTATAGAATCTTACAAATTTTCTACTCCAAAGCCAATCCGGACTTTTTGAGATTCGCTCCATTAGATTCGAAAATGTTCTTAAAGCTTTGTACGCATTCGCTACGTACTTGTCCGATAAATTGTGACCTAATGCACATATAAGTTACTTTATATGCTGATGCGTACGAATTCAGTTAATTAGCAAACTTTTACTGAAAGTTCGTTATTCGTGTGACAAAAAGCCCGAGAAGAAAGCAGTCACCTGACCTAGTGGGAAGGGCTTGCTCTGATTGGCTCAAAGTCTCGGTAAGCCTGTGACATCAGTTGTGCTGTGACTGCTGAGACAAACAGAAGCACTGTCTGTGAAGTTCTGAGAGACAGAGAACTGTTTTGTTAAAATTGGGGTGTAATTGTTCTGGGAATCCATAATACACATATCAGGGATACTGCAGGGACAGTGCAGGGCTAGTAATTAATCAGGCAGGGAGACAGGAAGAGAGATAGGGAGAGAGACAGGGAAAGAGACAAAGACCAACTGCAGGGCCACAGCCAAGTGAAAATGTCGGGCATGGAAAAGCAAAAGGGTTTCAGCCAGACCTCCAGCTCCAAAAGGAGAAGGTGGCACAGGGCAGCAGTGTCAAAGGACCTGTAGCCGGAGCTTCTACTTGTAGAATTTGTAGTAATTGGTCACTGTTCCACTAGGCTAACCCACCAAGGCGTAAAATTGTAGTGGAGGAGAAAGTGGATGAGGTAGTGGAGTGGATGGCACACTCATCTCAATTGTAGCCGGATGATCTGCTTTCACCTGCTGATACAGTATCATGTAGCCAGGGGTAAGACTCAGAGCGTTCCTCCTGCTCCACCATTCTGCTTCAGCAAAGCCCGTCATTTTCTGCCACCTCTCAGCCTTTAGTGCCCCCTCCTAGTGGTGTCCCTTCTGCATTTTATAAAATAAAAGGCCACCAAACCCCACCGCATAATCCAACAGTTATAGAGGACTGCCTCCCTGAGGATTTCGTAGAGGGCGGTCAGAGTTTGCACTGCCCGGAATTGGAGGTTGGTGGGGAACAGCCTATATTGCAGTCAGAAAAAAAGTGGTTTGGAGTCTGATGATAATGTGTTAGACCGGAGGACCTGGGAGGTGGATCGGGCTGGTGAGGAGGATTTGATCTCCGAGGAGGAGGGTGGTAGTAGTGGCTGCAACAGAGGGCAGAGGCGAGTTAGGCCGAGGGCCAGGCTTTCCTTGGGAACTAGTGAGACCACAAGTATGATGGGCCAGGACAAGGGTCTAAGCCAGTAAGGCTTGGCCAGCTCTGGAGGGCGCACGTCAGGTGTGTGGAAGTATTTCACCACTCTGCCGGGGGACATCAGCATGGCCATGTGTAATTTCTGTAAACAGAAATTGAGCCATGGGAAAGCCACAAATGTAGGGAACACTGCTCTGTGGAACCATCTGAAGCGGCGTCATGCCGCCAATTTATGTAACCAAGGTGGATTAGATCAGCTCATTAATACTGAAGAGCTGGCTACTTCTCCCGGGGTCCCTTGCATCAGGCAGGCCGCATCCAGGGGCGTAACTCAGCCCACATCCAGGGGCGTAACTAGTACATACACCTCATCGTCAACCGCGTGCGTTTCTCCACCTCCTCTTATTCGTCAGCCATCCATCGCCAAGTGCGTGGCAAGGAAGCAAGTTTATGCAACAAGTAATCAAACAGTGCGCAAACTTAATTGTCACCTGACCAAGTTGCTAGCTGTGTAGTCTCTGCCGTACAATTTAGTTGAGTGCACAGCTTTTAGGGAGCTATCCCCACCCTTTACTCACACGTGACAGACAATATTGGACGTTCCCTGCAGCTGTCTCTCTGCAGCACCATGCACGTCACGGTGGAAACCTGGAGCAGTGCTTATGGACAGGGGCAATACATGTCCTTTACGGCCCACTGGCTGAATGTATTTAGTGGCAGCGAGGCAGGAACCCCCATCAACCAGGCCAATTGCTTTTGGCATCTCCACGCGCTTTCCAGCCAGGATTGCAGCAGACCACCCAACACTTATCTGCTTCCACCTCCACGGGCAATCCGCCTTCTGGAGCATCAGGGCAGAGAGTTAACCCCCCCCCTTCATATAACATGTGCCAGGTGAAGCGCTGCCATGCTACTTTAGACTTAATTTGTCTTGTCAGCAGCAGCCACACAGGCTTACTGCATTACATCAAGCAGCAAATAACGCGCTGGCTGCCTCCCCGCCAGCTGGGAGTGGGCAAGGTAGTGAGTGACAATGGGACAAATATAGTGGCAGTGCTGAACCTGGGTCAATTCACACATGCTCCCTGTATGGCACAAAGAAAAAAGGCTGAGGAATTGGAGGACTAGTGCACAAAGCTTCAACAGAGGATAAGTGTACTAAACAGTCCCCAAATACAGTTAAATGTTTATGCAAAACTGTAGGTTCACTTTAATGGGAGTCTGTCAGCAGCTCTGACCATACTAAACTGCTGACAACTCAAGCTAGGGTCCTGTGGAGAGTACTATGAACATACCTTTTGTGGAGCTTTTATTATCAGGAATAGTGTGAATGTGAAATTTTTTCTGCAAGATTCTGCTCCTTCAGTTGCAGGATGGGACATCACTATGAGGTGTTCTCTGCTCTCTGCAGTGAGCTGCCTTACTGCCTCTCCCCCTGATTGAATGCTATAGCTGCCCCGCAGCTGTGAAGCAGTTCAGTGCACTGGGCAAAGAGCACTCCACAGTGAAGCTCCGCCATGGGCTTTTGCAGAAGCAGATTCTGGCAGAATAAAACTTCCTATTCTCACTACTCCCGATAATAAATTCTCTAATAAAGCCCCCACCTATCTTCAATTTAGCACAATCACAGTCTCCCTTTTATAGTTTTTCTTTTTAGCTATATAGTTGATAATATAATGGCCAGTTCTCATTTGATTGGCAACCCATGCTAGCATCTATATCATTCATCACTGAGCTGTCAACTGATGTACTTTAAATATAACTGTAAATCAGCATACATTTAACATATACACCTCAAATTTGACTTATAATACAAGTCTGTGAATCACTTATTTTGTTGCTTTCCAGTGCAATTATATTTGTATGACATATCTGTTTGTATGTCAACAATATACAACAATATAGCAAAGCCACACGCTGGTAATTTAAGCATTTTAAGCACTAACGCCTTTCTACTCAAGGAACTTGCAGAGGTCACCGAATGATTTGGAGAGAATATGAGCGTTTTAGAATGAGTTTTATGCCTACACTGGGAGGCATGTTCAAAACACCCTGTTTATCTTAAACTTTTAATTATTAATATGTCTTAATTGTTGATAAATTAATCATCGTAAACCAGTGGAGTTCATAAACAGCCAAATTATCCCCAACATTTTCTACACAATTAAGCTCTGGTCTCCTTCCAGACGGAATGAGACAGACTCCTAAATGTAGCGTCACTAACTGCTCAACATAAATCCAAGAGGCAAGGCGCAATATTATCCCTTTAATTTGTATATAAGACAATTATTTAAAGGCGAGACATAAATTCTGCAGCAGTTACTCATTTTTATGTCCCTAATAGTTTACTGGTTTTCAGGACTTGAATGTAATGCCAATGTGCAAGGGCTGTAAGAAATATAGGTTGTTTTTTATTAACCGATTCTAGGTAGTGTTTCATTGTCAGCATGTTCTTTATAGGTAAAATAGGTCTTCTGGATGCAAGCAATACAAGTTATCTTATACATAAGTCATGTATTGGACATTGCTCCAAAAGCCATGGTCGATATCCATTGACTGCAACTACTGAATAAAAATAGAATGCACATTTGCTAGCTTGTCTGGCTTAGAAATCCCATATTCAAATACCCATTTAAGGGTCTAAGAGAGGTTAGCCCCCAATTTAGGACTTCCATCTATCCATCTACTTCATTTCACCTGTGATGGCACTGCAGTAGAATTGAACACTTGCTATGAAGGAGTTTCTTGTTGTACTTGACTAGATTATCTATGTTGGTAATTAGTTCTTATCAGTATAGGCATGTATTACCTATATTCTCTACCTTTCATTGTGGCTTTCCAATTTTTTTGCAAGAAATGTTGGTTGTTCGTGATTTTGGGATAAGTTGTCCAGAAAAAAAGAAAGATTCTGGTTAGCAAACCTGATGGGGATTAACAAAAAGGACTGTCCAAAGCAGAGAACAATGTTAACTCTCGGTTATCTTTCCATACATTCTCAATGGCTTTATTAAGAACAAAAAAAATCTATCCTAATGACCAAAATACATGTATGACCATCTATACTATGATTTATGTTATGGTGTTCTGGCCACGTCTATATAAAGTCTATCAATGTGAATCATATGAAATCATGCCAATCCCTTTAAACAGGAAGCCGGGACATACATGTACGGCGCTCTGATCGGGCAAGCGCAGGAGCTTTGCCCGCCTGATCAGCTACAGGGGTCCAGCAGTGGCCGATAGCCGAACCCCTCCTGTATGCACCGTTTTCACCGATGCCGGTGCATTAACCCTCAATCGCCCGAAAAATAAAAAAAAATATGGCTCTCAGAAAATGGCAACACAAAAAAAAAGATTTTATTCTGTTCAAAAATGCATCTAATGTGCAAAACTTTCCAAAAATAAAAATCATAGACATGTTGGGTATCGCCGCGTCCATAACAACCTGATCTATAAAAATATTACATGAGATGGCCTCCCAGGTGAATGCTGTAAAAAATTTTTTTTTAAAAGCATGCCAAAGCAGCCCATTTTCCCCTCTTGCCTCACAAAAAGTGTAATAGCAGGTGATCAAAAAAGCATATTTAACCCAAAATGGTACCAATCAAACCATCATCTTGTCCCGCAAAAAATTAGACCCTACCTAAGACAATTGCCCCAAAAAAAAAAAAATTGGCTCTCTGAAAATGGTAACACAAAAAAAGATTTTATTCTGTTCAAAAATGCATCTAATGTGTAAAACTTAACAAAAATAAAAATGATAGACATATTGGGTATTTCCGCATCCATAACAACCTGCTCTATAAAAATATCACATGATTTGCCCCTTCGGGTGAATGCTGTAAATTTTTTTTAAAAAAACTATGCCAAAACAGCTATTTTTTTTCACATTGACTCACAAAAAGTGTAATACCAAGCGATCAAAAAGGCGTATTTACCCCAAAATGGTACCAATGAAACTGTCATCTCCTCCCACAAAAAATGAGACCCCACATAAGACAATAACTCAAAAAAATAAAAATCAATGGCTCCCGCAAACCAATCCATCAAAATCTGTTCTGCAAAATCCATATGGCGCTCCTTCTGTTCTGAGTCCTGCTATGTGCCCCCACAGCAGTTTACCACCACATATGGGGTGTTGCCGTATTCAGGAGAAAATGGGTAACAAATTATGGGGTGCTTTTCTCCTGTTACCCCTTGTGAAAATGAAAAATTTGGGGCTAAAGCAACATTTTATTGGAAGAAATGAAACTTCATTTTCACAGCCAAGTGTTTCCAAATACCGTAAAACACTTAGGGGGTCAAAGTGGCCAGTACCCCCCTTAATATATTCTTTGAAGGGTGTAGTTTCCAAAATGGGGTTACTTTTTGAGGGTTTCCACTGTATGAGTACGTCAGGGTCTCTCAATTACAAAATGGTGCCTAAAAACCATTCTAGCAAAATCTGCCTCCAAAATCCGTATGGCGCTCCTTTCCTTCTGACCACTGCCACAAACCCATAGAGAAGTTTACCACCACATATGGGGTATTTCTGTAAACTGCAGAATCAGAGTAATGTATATTGAGGTTTAGTTTCCTGTTAACCCTTGCTGTGTTGCAAGAAAAAAATTATTAACGTGAATAATCTACCAAAAAATTGAAATTTTGAAATTTCACCTCCATTTTCCTTTAATTCTTCTGGAACACCTCAAGGGTTAATAAAGTTTATAACATCAGTTTTTTTTATAATTTTAAGGGGTTTAGTTTCTAAAATCGGGTCATTTATTAGTGGTTTCCATTAGGTAAGCCTCACAAAATCACTTTATAACTGAATTGGTGCTCAAAAAAATGGTTTGGTAAATTTTGTTTACAAAATGATGCCAACATAAAGGAGACATATGGGGAATGTTAAGTAATGTTTTAAAAGCAGAGAAATTGAAATTTTGAAAATTGAACATTTTTAAAATGTTTTTGTTAAATTTGGGATTTTTTCATAAATAAAGGTGAAATATATTGACTCAAATTTATGACTGTCATGAAGTACAATGTGTCACGAGAAAACATCTCAGAATGGCTTGGATAAGTAAAAGCGTTCTAAAGTTATTACCACATAAAGTGACACGTCAGATTTGCAAAAATTGGCCTGGGATTTAAGGTGAAAAGTGTCTCGGTACTGAAAGGGTTAATGATCTGATAGACAGTAGCCCCAAATTATAGACCCCAATCGATTTTCCAGACCAGAGAGTGGTCTAAGGCCACTTTCACACAAGCGGTGAAGGGTCCCGCCAGATCCGTGCTGCCACAGGTGCACGTTTGGGGCCGGAACCACGCTCCAGTCCCACACCTGCACCATACACTATTTTGAGGAGGAGGGGGTTAAACTTACCTGTCCCTGCAGCTCCCGACCTCTCCCCGAAGCTCCAGAGGGCGGCGCACACAATGGGAAGATTCCCCACAGCGCCCCCTGCTGGAGGGAGGAGGGAGCTGCGAGGACAGGTAAGTTCAGGGTGACGGATCCGTCATGAACTCCATTGAAAGTCAATGGAGGACGGATCCGTTTACTATTGTGTCACACCGAACGGATCCTTCTCCATTGACTTGCATTGGGGGTCATTCCGGATCCGTCTTGGTGCAGATGACCAGACCGGAGAGCAAACCGCAGCATGTTGCGGTTTGCTCTCCGGTCTTGAGACTGAAGAGAACTGAACGGAATGCTTTTAGGAGCATTCCGTTCTCTTCAGTTCAGTTTTGTCCCCATTGACAATGAATGGGGACAAAACTGAAGCGTTTTATTCCGGTATTGAGCCCTATGACGGAGCTCAATACCGGAATATATAAACGCTAATGTGAAAAGTCAAAGAACTAGCAAAGAGGCACTAGCAATTTAATGTAACAATAAAGGTAAATTCTTCCCTCAGCATACTTAAAAGTTAATTACCTCTTCAGTATAGATAGCTAATGCTACTCTCAGATTCTAATGCGGAGCAATACATGAAGTGGACACATTGCATTACACATACATATTGCTGGTTTTCAGAAGTTTTTCTAGCATCTGTGAATTAACATACATCCGATTGATTAATGTTCCACTTAAGCTTAAAGAAGATGCCCTTTTATAACGTATTGTATGCTGAAACAGAAAGAGACTTCACTAATGCACTGGCCATTAATTGTATCCATGTAAATAGCAGAGACATACTCTTTTGTTTCAAGAACCTGATTAGAAGATCTTTTCAGAAGATACCATAAGTGTAGATAGTACCTTGATTGTGTAATCTTCTTTTCAGGGTTGGAATGGCATTATTTTGAAACAATAATGGGCTCCAAAGGTCTAGTAGAAGATAACCCTATTTGGAGCTGAGTTTGCAGATGGTTATTTGGTACTAGGGTTCATAAAAGAAGAAGATGGATGTGATATCCTGTATGAGTATTCATAAATCAAGATTATCATTCAAAAAAGTGGATGCGCACATTTTCTGTATAACTGGAGAACAGACCTTCAGAATACTTTCCATTGATAAATCCAAAGTCTGGCTTTCATTTTATGTGACTTTAAGAGTTAATATTCTTTTATAGACAGCTGTAGTTTGGATTTTCTATGAATACATGTACACCAAGGTGCATCTTAGAAGAAAGATATGCTAACTGACATAAGTCTATGCTTGAGATGCTTCTTTAAATCACTTCAATCCCTCAGCATTTTCTTAATTAGTTTATGCATAAGGCAAGACAGACTCAAGGTATCAGACATGACCTGTGGGAACCGTAATAAGGAGTCAACTTGCCAAAATTTTAGACAAAGTGTAGACCAAGCATTAATCTTTTACATATAAATATGGGCCAGGCACTCAGCTAGCAAATATAACATATGGCTGTGTGATGTTGGCAGCACAACGATAATTGTTCCGTTAGTCACGCAGCTCTGGCTCTCTCCTTCTGTAACATTGGCCGGTTTGGACAGTTGCTAAGAGAAGAACTCTTTCAGAGAAACTGGTTAAGAGAATTGGCCACACAGACAGGAGATTTGACATACATACCGTACAAGTACATGTTACAATGACAGATGCTTCTTGTTACTAAGGAAGAACACAAATAAATTATAAATATTCTGTGGGATCCAGTGGGTTAACCTGTCACTGAAAAGTGAAGGGATCTGTCAAAAGCTTTGATTGTTGATGGTCTGTAGCTAGAAGCTCATGTCAAGTGTACTCTCAATATAATCGATTATATACAGTACTTCAACCTTTTATTGTTTTTAGCGAATTGTAACACTCTAAGGAGTAGATAGATACAGTTTATATGTTAAGCCCTAGGGGTTTCTGAAAGTATAGTACTGTAAAATTAAATGTATGAAGGTTGTTGTTTTATATACTGACCATCAGAATTATAGCCTCTGATATTAAATAGAGATAATTGACTAAATTAGGTTGATTTTTTAAGATGTTAAAATTGTATTAGTCATTAATTACCTCATTTTTTTAACTGTAGGACACACTTGTTTTCCTCCCAAAGCAGGGGGAAAATTGCACTGTGTGTTACAGAGCAAATGCTAATGACCCCTTCCATTATGAAAGCAGCTATTAGTATGCATGAGGCATGGGGAGTGAGGAGTGAAGCGCTGTGCTGGCTGTACTTACTGCTCTCTGGTCTTCTCCCGGGCCCTTCTCTGCATGGTCCTGACTGCGTACAGCATCAAGGCATAGTGCATGTAGGGGTGCACCATGACCTGACACTGTGCTATGTCACAACATCGTGCAGCATGTATACCAGGGGCACTGTGAGTGCTGGAGAAGTGCACGTCCTAGAGCAAGAGAGGTACCGTGACTTAATTTATTATTTTTTTCTAATGGAGTTGGGGGGGCTGATCTAAGGTCTGCGGAGGAATTGGGGTTAGATCTAAAGTCTTAGGAAGAATCGAGGTTTGATACAGACGTCTAATGGGGGTCTGATCTGAGGTCTGATGGAGCTTGAGGATCTGATCTGAGGTCTAATGGAACTTTGGAGGTGATAGGGGTTTTATCTAAGGTATAATGGAGCTTGGAGGTTTGATAGGGGTCTGAGCTGAGGTCTAATGGAGCTTGGGGGCTGATAGGGGTCTGATCTGAGGTCTAATGGAGCTTGGGGGTTTGATAGGGGTCTGATCTGAGGTCTGAAGAGGAATGGGGGTCTTGATTGAAGAAAACCCGCCAAAGGACGTGCGGCAAGTGTGATGATGTCACCACGTGATCACGTTGGGTGCATGTAGTGATGTCACCATGATGCCCAGTGTGATCACGTGGTGAGGTCATCACACTCACTTCAGATCCTTTAGAGGGTTTTCTTCTATCAAGGCAGGAGCAGACGGCCTCCCTGCAATCAAGTGGATGAGGTGAATATATATATATTTTTTTTAATTTTCAGTCACTATTGTAGGAAAAATCGTTTTGTTACCATGAAGCACGAGGAAATTTGGCTTGTGGCGAATTGAATTTTTCCTGAAATTCGGATTCAAGTCAATTTCAGATACTTTGATTCGCTCAACACTACACATAACCATAGACTATGCAGTAATATAAACATATACAGTATTAATTCACGTCTCACAGATATGGCTATCACATCTGTGACTGCTTGTCTGTATTTTATATTATTTGGAGGCAAATTTATGTTTTGTTTTTCCAACTCAAGTACAGAAGCAGCTTTCAAACAACATCCCCCCTAATCTCTACATGCACATACTCTCTATGCGTTTCAGATACAGAGATATGGAACATCTGTGTATCTGATCTCATTTTCCTCTTCCCTCTCTTTTTTCCACTGCCGCTAGCCAAAGCTGATTAGTTTTGTCATCCTACAGTTTCAATGGGTTACAAGCTAATTTTGTAATAGGATTTGTGTTAGATTTTCATAAATATCCTGTTAATCCTTCTGTGGGTTTTTGTCAGCCTTCTGAATTGACTCTGTTTCCCTTTTACTGCAGTGAAGAACATATTAGAACCTACAAAAGCATTAGAATGGAGCAGCGTATGTGTCAATGTAATGATACCTCAAGAAGGTTTCTTTGATTTGATCACTTTTCCTTACATATCAAGCCCTTATAATCGTCACATTTCACATTCAGAAATAGTTTCTTGATGTCATCAACTTGATGGTTAAAGCATAAAAGCTAAACTTAGTAAACTTACAGTCTATGGAATAAACCTAACAAGCTGTTTAAGGTCAATGAAAAAAGGTATAATTAGGCTGTGTTCAACTTGTCTATGCTTGCATAAACAAATCCACGATGGTAAAAAATATAAACCTAATAAAACAGAACACTGACTGTAATATAAATTGGAGGAAATTGCACTGTAATAAGGAAATCTGTAGATGTTTGTTTAATGGAATGTTATACGCAACATCTATTATGATTGCTGTAATTAGACTTTTTATATATTTATCCAACAAACTATTTTCTGGAAAATATCTTACTGAGAACCAGGTAAATAGGGTCAGTGTTTCCATTCTGATAAATGAAATAGAATACTGAAGACTAAAGGCAATTATGGGAGCTAACATCAAGATACATTCTCTTAAAGAGGAAACAAACAACTAATTACCGGATAAATAAACCATCTTGGTATGTACTCATTATTAAATAATTCCTCTCATGTTTGCATAACATAACTGACAATAATAACATAAGAATATGTTACTATTTACTATACATACATACATACATACAAGGTGTTACAAAGTTTATCTGGAAAATTAATACAGCAAATAAATGTGACAAGGGTTTTGTCCGCATTCTGTTTTCTGCAGCTGTAACAGGTAATGGTTTCATATTCCATCTATGAGATTGTCTAAAAATAACAGAAACTATAGGTTCTGTAGGTGAATTATTATTATTATTATTATTATTATTATTATTATTATTATTATTATTATTATTATTGTTGTACATCCTCATATACCAATTTAGTCATAGATGTTGCCAATTAATATTTACAACTTAAGCTAGCAAAATACTCTTCCTGCTGTGGAAGGAGCTTAATCAAAGCATCATTCACTTAAAAGGGTTTTTCAGTCACCTGATATTGATGATCTATCCATGGGATGGGTCATCCGTATCTGATTGGGGAGGGGAGTCCAAAACCCTGCACCCCTACTGAACAACTGTTTCCTGCAGCTTCTGGCACTGGAGCTAGCATTTTGAATGGGGTCGGAAGCACAGCTCCATTCAAGGTGTATTGGCCACGCCAAGTTACTGCAGCTCAGCGCCTATTAATGTAAATGTACCCATCCCAACCATTGCACTTTGAACAGAGCTATTGTCATGACTCCATTCATAGTGCTAGTTTCTGAGCTGGAGGCTGCAGGGAACAGCTCATCAGTGGGGGTGCAAGTTGTCCAACTCCCACCGATTGGAAATTGATGACCTATCCATAGGATAGCTCATCAATATTAGGTGCCTGGAAAACTACCCTTTAAATGGAAGCATAACAGTGCAGAAAAAAAGGTTCCTTTGTTCTTAGGATCAGCAAGATTCCTAGAAATCATATCAAATAATCTAAATATTATGGTATATTCAAGCAATATGCAATATTATGTACCTTTAAAATAACCCATAAGGGGTGACTGTTGTTTAATTTTTTTCATCAATGCATAGTACAGGGAAATACAAAACAGGTCACCTGTTTAATGAAGGACCAGAGTGCTTAGAAGTCTATGGAGAGGGGAGTAGGAAGAGGAGGAGGAAGAGGGATAGGCACGGACAAGAACAATGGACAAAGTTGTCAAGTAGTTAACAAAGTTACAAAGTGATCCTGTAAAATGAAATGAATGCTCAAGTATGCATCACCATGGCTGAAACTGCAAAAGTAAAAGCAAACACAACACAACAACACTGCGCTAACATAGAATATATCAACTATATAGTTGAATATCAGTTACTTGGCAAATATATTTTGATCAGAATTAGTGTTGAATGAAGTTATGAAAAATTCAATTCAGCTGCTTCACCAGATTTCACAAAGAAAATGGACTTGTTATGAATTGCTTTGTCACAAAGCACATTCCTTTTATGTAACAGGTGCAATGATGGGGGTGGTGCTGATCGCGGCATCTGAGATTAAAATTAAGGTCTTTCAGGGGTTAAACTAGTTAAAAAAAACATACTCACTAGGGATGAGCGAACTTTTGAAAAGTTCCATTCGGCTGATTCGCCGAATTTTACAAAAAAAAATCGCTTTGTGACGAATTACTTTAACACGAAGCGCATTTTTTTGTAAGTAGTGGGTGAAATGACAGGGAGCTGCGATAGCGCCGCCCCCGTCATTGTACCCCTCAGATGCCGCGTTCATACATGATCGCTACATCTGAGTGCAAAAAAAGTGTAAAATTAACGTTAAAAAAATAAAATCATACTTACCTCCTATATTTGCACGTGACGGGCTGGCCGGCGCCATCTTGCTTAAAGATCTGGCCCCAAATCTTGTGCGGCGTCATATGTCATACGTCACTACGCACGGAATTTCTGCCGAGATCTTCAAGCAAGATGGCGGCTGGCGGCCCGTTGCGAGCAAATGGAGGAGGTAAGTATGTATTTTTTTTACACTATTTTAAGTTAAATCGATTCGCTGACACAAAGCACGAGGAAATTCGGCTTCTAGGCGAATCGAATTTATCCTGAAATGCGGATCGAATTCCACTTTGTGGGATTCGATTCGCTCATCTCTAATACTCACCTTATACATTTGCTTGGAAAGAGGCCGTCGTGGCCATCTTGATTGAAGACATGAAATCTTTTGCAGTGACGTGATGACGAAATTACATCATCAAGCTGGCCTGGCGTAGTGACATCATCACTGATGATGTTACCATGCCCAGCCAGCACGGTGACGTGCCGACGTCACACATCAGCCAGCACAAGACTTCTCATGGTATCTTCAATCAAGATGGCTGCAGCCGCCTCTCTGTGAGCAAATAGATGAGGTGAGTATGTTTTGATTTTTTTAAACCCCTGATTAACCCCCTGAAATGCCTCAATGTGACTCTCAGATGCTGAGATCAGTGAAGAAATTTGGCTTTGCGGCAAATCAAATTTGTTTGGTTTTCATTTGCTCAACACTAATCACAATAATTTGTGCCTATCCACTATAGCAAGGTGACCTCTTTCAGGATGGGATCCTACTCAATATGATTCCTCCCTCTGTGTCAGCAGGCCTCTAATGAATTAAGGGAGAGCAGACTACATCTACTGTATGTACTGCACTAATTAAAATGGCCTGTGGAAAGTATGGGCTATGGGTGTATTAGAGTGCCAGATTTTCCTCTCAGATGATCGCTAATGACCACTCCTATAAACGCTCATTAGTGATCATCTGGCAGTATAATACTGCCTCCAAAGGCCTGATGAACAAGTAAATGCTCGTTCATCGGGCAATTGTGATTTTTAATGGAGGACATCACTGCATGTAATAGCAATGATACCCTCCATTAGCTGTTTGACGATTGCTGAGAGGGAAGCCGCCTCGTCTGTGGCATCGGGGTGTCTAATACACCTTTTAGTTAGGAGTGTACAACCAAAATAGAGACAGCCACACTTCCAAATGTATACAGCGAAAACAAATGACCAAGTTAGTCAGCACAGGCAAAGAACTGACACAGAGAGACTGCTGTTGGTTTCTAAGTGATTTGTTTTAACTTAATTGCTGGATTCACATTTATACTGCTTAATTCTGCAGTATAATGTCCTCAATTACCATGGGCGGATTGGCCACAGACCTTACAGGGAAATTTCCAGGTGGGCCAATGCCAAGTTTTTGGGGATGTATTTTGTGCTGCTGGTGGCAGTATTTTGTGATGAACTGTGGTATTTGGCTCTATTGGGGTGGTACAATGTGCCACAATATGGTATTGCTGGCCCTGCCTACAGTACTTGTGTTCGCCTTGCCTTCCATCAGTCTGGACCAGACTACAAAACAGGGCCACTTTTGGTATTTTTTCCAGGGCCACTTTAAGTTCCCAGTCTGCCCCTGTCAATTACTATTGCTGCTTTTAAGGTAGTGCTACCCAGAATTAGAAAATAGGATCCCCTGTTTCTCCCTTTGTACTTCACGGGCAGACATGATAAAATATAATCCCTGCCCACTGGCTTTGAATAATAACAATTATAAAAAGATGGAAAGCTTATTAAAATGCCTGATATGTCATAAAATGCTAAAAAATATATATTCCTCATGTACACCCACATGGCAGCTGATTATGATAAAGAACCTAAAACGACAGTTACACTTTAACCTTCTGTAATTTTTACTGGTGAACAGGATATCACAAAAATATTTTTTTTTACTTGTAACACATAGTCATTTTTTGATCGATGTCTCAAACATTTATAAATTCAGCTCTTGTGTCTTGGATCTATAATTATTGACTAGTGCAGACCATGATTTAGTCTATGTTTCTTTAAAAAATCGTATTTTTTTTATTAGATTGTATATTTGAAGGTTCCTACAGTTTTAAGCTGAGTGCGACTTCAGTTTAATTGAAGCTAGCACCAACCTGTATTTAATAGATTTAATTTTCTTGATTATAAATGACTCCAGGAAGCTACAGCACACTCCCCTACTCCACACTACAGATGAAATTTGTCTCCAGAGTGTCAATAGGTAGATCTCTGACCTGTGAATGGTGTTTGACTTTTTTAATCTGTTATTCATCCAATTGATCTAATTTGTTTCCAGTCCAACATCTTTGAGTCTAAATGCAAGCTTTCTTTGGGCAGGTTTGGCTCCCTCAACCTTATTGATGGGTTGAAATTGCTGCAGGAGCCAAGAGACATTTAGTTTGCATGTAATTATACATCTAGCCTGCTTTATTCCAGAAGACATTCAATGAATACAACTATGATACAGCTAAAGTAAAGTATCTAAAAAAGTAAAAAATTTATTATTTGTAAAGATTAACATGAGGCCACTTATGGTGCTGGTTCACACCTTATTACGTGGGTCAGGAGGACTTGTTTACCCTTTTTTGTTTTCTTCCTGCGACCCTTATGTTAACTCCCAGCCTTTGTTTGCTAATGTTGTTGGGGCTATGGGTATTCCAGCACTTATTGTTCCCTTGGTTTGGGGAGGGGGATGGGGGTCACAAATACGAACAAGGGTAGATATTGTACATACAGAAGAGTGTGGGCAACAAAAAATTGAGCAATCCTTTCCAATCTAATCCTATTGTATTTTAAGTTTATCCGTATTCCGAGACATTTTTATTGATGACCTATCCATCAATGTTAGACACCTGGCTCCCTTGTATAGGAATGAGCCGTGAATGGGATGGCTTCTTTTAGTTACACCTGCTCACCACTGCGATGTTGTTGGTGAGCAGGTAAACAATGAAGAGAAGGCTGCGCTGGCATGGTGTGTGGCCTTCTCTTCAACCAGCTGATCATCGGGATGCTGGGTGCTGGATATCCGCCAGTATGATATTGACGATCTATCCTGAAAATAGGTCATCAATAAAAATATCTCAGAAAACCCCTTTAAGCAATATCCATAATAGAAAGAGGTTGTATACTTGCCTATTTTATGAAACATAATAATACAAGGTAGACACAAAGTCATTTTCTTTGTTAGTAACATGGGGCTAGTTCAGGGTCGAACTGGGTCCCTCCAGAGGAAATTATTCTCACGGCCTAACCCCCATATCTTCCAAAAATTTAAAAAAGTTTTGAATCAAAGAAATAGAACATAATGACTAGTGATGATCAAGCACCCCAATGTTCGGGTGCTCGGGTGCTCTGGCCGAACACTAAGTGGTGCTCGAGTGCTCGGCCGAGTACCCGAGTATAATGGAAGTCAATCGGAGAAGACCAGGCACCCCCTGCTCGGATGAGGGGAGGGTGTCTGGTCCATAGGGAAACAGCAGAAAATGGTGGAAACACCACAGAAATGGTTAGGGAACAGCATGGGGTAGATGTCTGGATGCATCTTGGACAGTCGCTGCTATTAACGATGATGGACAACTATTACGCCACTTTTACCGAATGACAAAAATACCCCCAAAACCGAAGATCGATTTTACAGGAAATATTGTTAGGAAACATAGATTTACTTGTACGTTAAGCGCACGTGCTGCCAAAAATTACACGGATGAGGCACAACCGATATATCATATAAAGGACAGCCTCATTCACATTGTGGTATAATTGTGGGACTCCGACACTCATAAAGCCTATGCACTAAGGGAAAGGGCTGTCAAAAATTACAAGGAACAGGCACTCCAATACCCCCTTTATTACAGTACATCAGACACAGGAGTGCATCAGACACACCCTTGAAAAATTATGATTGATGGCCTGCTGCTGACAGGCAAAAACAATAGTGGTGACGTGCTGCTGCTGAGCTGACTGTCTAAAAAATTAAAGGTTGATGCCGATCAAACTGTCCCAAATTTAAGGGTGACACTCTGCTGCTAATCAAACTGTACCAAATTTAAGGGTGACACGCTGCTGCTCATCAAACTGTCCCAAATTTAAGGTTGACACGCTGCTGCCCATCAAGCTGTCCTAAATCTAAGGCTGACACGTTGCGTCCGAGCAGAATGTCAAAAAAATGTACGCGTGACACGCTGCTGCCGAGCAGAACTTCAAAAAAATTTACTGGTGACACGCTGCTGCCGATCAAACTGTCCCAAATTTAAGGGTGACCTGCTGCTGCCCATCAAACTGTCCCAAATTTAAGGCTGACACGCTGCTGCCCATCAAACTGTCCCAAATTTAAGGGTGACATGCTGCTGCTCATCAAACTATCCCAAATTTAAGGTTGACACGCTGCTGCAGAGCTGACCGTCTGAAACATTATGTGTGCCATGTGGCAGAGCTGAGCGTGTAAAACATTACGGTTGAGGGCCTGCTGGTGAGCTGACAGGCAAAAAAATTGTGGTGCAGGCCCAGCTGGTGAGCTGACCGGCTAAAAAATTAGGGTGCAGGCCCAGCACCGAGGGCAGCCTAATAAGCAGTTTCATATGATGGAGGAAGAGGAGGAAGAGGACGAGAAGAGGAAGGGATACATGATAATACAGTGTATTCAATACACCCTAAAAGCCAGATTTAAGGTTCCTTCATGTTAAGCCGCTTTCCTCTGGTGGAGTAGAGAAGTCAGGGGCAATCCAGGCCTTGTTCATTTTGATAAGCTTCAACCTGTCAGCATTGTCAGTTGACAGGCGGATGCGCTTATCAGTAATTATGCCCCCAGCGGCACTAAATACCCGCTCAGACAAAACGCTGGTGGCAGGCTAGGCCAGCACCTCCAAGGCGTAGAGCGCCAGTTCGTGCCATGGAAGAAGGAGGACGGAGGATCAGGGTGAGGATGCGGTTGCCCAGACTCTTGGCTACTGAGACTGGACTTTGTGGAAGAGAGGGTGGTGCTTAACCGACTGGAAGCATTATCAGCTGAAATACACACTGGTGTGGAGACAAGAGTTGTGTTTGCCCTGCAAACTGTGACATGAAGCTAGAAATTGTGGATGACTTTGTCTCTTAGGCTTTGCCAGCAGGCACAGTTTCACCGCGCCCTGAGTCTTCGCCTCTGCATTCACCATCAGCAGCACGCCCACTTCCCCGTCCCTTTCTGCTTACCTTGCGCATATTGGATAGTATATATGCAACTTGGTCACAACTACAGTAGTGCAGATTTTTATTAACTGTATGATCAGAAAAATTTAAACGAATGTCCAATATTCTGAATGCGCAAATGTTATAGAGCTAATCTATATAGGGCTATGTATATATATATATATATATATATATATATATACACTCACCGGCCACTTTATTAGGTACACCTGTCCAACTGCTCGTTAACACTTAATTTCTAATCAGCCAATCACATGGCGGCAACTCAGTGCATTTAGGCATGTAGACATGGTCAAGACAATCTCCTGCAGTTCAAACCGAGCATCAGTATGGGGAAGAAAGGTGATTTGAGTGCCTTTGAACGTGGCATGGTTGTTGGTGCCAGAAGGGCTGGTCTGAGTATTTCAGAAACTGCTGATCTACTGGGATTTTCACGCACAACCATCTCTAGGGTTTACAGAGAATGGTCCGAAAAAGAAAAAACATCCAGTGAGCGGCAGTTCTGTGGGCGGAAATGCCTTGTTGATGCCAGAGGTCAGAGGAGAATGGGCAGACTGGTTCGAGCTGATAGAAAGGCAACAGTGACTCAAATTGCCACCCGTTACAACCAAGGTAGGCAGAAGAGCATCTCTGAACGCACAGTACGTCGAACTTTGAGGCAGATGGGCTACAGCAGCAGAAGACCACACCGGGTGCCACTCCTTTCAGCTAAGAACAGGAAACTGAGGCTACAATTTGCACAAGCTCATCGAAATTGGACAGTAGAAGATTGGAAAAACGTTGCCTGGTCTGATGAGTCTCGATTTCTGCTGCGACATTCGGATGGTAGGGTCAGAATTTGGCGTCAATAACAAGCATGGATCCATCCTGCCTTGTATCAACGGTTCAAGCTGGTGGTAGTGGTGTCATGGTGTGGGGAATATTTTCTTGGCACTCTTTGGGCCCCTTGGTACCAATTGAGCATTGTTGCAACGCCACAGCCTACCTGAGTATTGTTGCTGACCATGTCCATCCCTTTATGACCACAATGTACCCAACATCTGATGGCTACTTTCAGCAGGATAATGCACCATGTCATAAAGCTGGAATCATCTCAGACTGGTTTCTTGAACATGACAATGAGTTCACTGTACTCAAATGGCCTCCACAGTCACCAGATCTCAATCCAATAGAGCATCTT
The DNA here is from genome assembly GCA_900303285.1 of Rhinella marina. Classification (NCBI taxonomy): domain Eukaryota; kingdom Metazoa; phylum Chordata; class Amphibia; order Anura; family Bufonidae; genus Rhinella; species Rhinella marina. The sequence continues at coordinate 14,647 of ONZH01030452.1, read as the reverse complement.
TGGGATGTGGTGGAATGGGAGATTCGCATCATGGATGTGCAGCCGACAAATCTGCGGCAACTGTGTGATGCCATCATGTCAATATGGACCAAAATCTCTGAGGAATGCTTCCAGCACCTTGTTGAATCTATGCCACGAAGAATTGAGGCAGTTCTGAAGGCAAAAGGGGTCCAACCCGTTACTAGCATGGTGTACCTAATAAAGTGGCCGGTGAGTGTATATCCGCAAATGAGGAACTGCTGCCTAAATTAACGGTATTAAATGTAACAATGGACGTCAGCTACATAGACTTTTGAACGGTTTTATTACGCTGTGCACCTAGCGTTACTGACAGGGCACACTTGGGGGATTTTTTGCCACAAAAAAAAAATGCAGACGTATTTCACAATGGATTTTGGTCTTTTTGGAACAGAAACAATCTACCTACCTAAATCCTATCCCTATAATTTAATTCCCTCCTTGGGCAAATTAAATTGCAGACGCAAATGAGGAACTGCGGCCTAAATTATCTGTATTAAATGTAACAACGGATGTCAGCTACATAGACTTTTTAACGGTTGTAATACGCTGTGCACCTAGCGTTACTGACAGGGCACTTTTTTTTTTTTTGCCTCCCAAAAAAAAAAAAATCAGACGTATTTCACAATGGACTTTGGTCTGTTTAATGGCACCACCGGCCACCTAGTGCTATTTTCACCACCTTTAAACACCCCAAAAAGGGCTTTTGGGTCTTTTTTGAGCGATTTCTATCGCTGCCTAGTGTGCTTCTTTCCCTAAAGTGCACGTCCCTCCTTGCTGCAGCAGCGTATGTGACATTAATGGCAGGCCACCTAGCGCTATTTTCACCATCTTTAAAGTCCACAAAAATAATAAAATATTGGTTTGTGCCAGATATAATAGCCCTTAAAAGGGCTTTTGGGTCTTTGTTGAGCGATTTCTATACCTGCCTAGCATGCTTCTCTCCCTACACTGTCTGTCCCTGCTTGCAGGAGCTGTCCTTGGCTCGGTATGCGCCGGTCACATGTCACCGGGTGCTTTATAGCATTACAGTGAATTCCAGTACCTCCCCGCAAGCTAATTGGCTAATTAGCGTGCAGGGAGGTGACTCGAGCATGGCGCTCGAGCACACGCGGTATTCGGCCGAATACCGCGTGGTCCCGAGCACCGCCATGTTCTGCCCAATAGTGTATTCGGCCGAACATGTTCGCTCAACACTAATAATGACAAGTTATTGCTCCAAAAGCAGTTCCAGGTTTTTCTTCTGGACTTTTGGGCCCCACTATCATATCAGAGCCTGGGCCCACCGGAAAATCCTCTGGTACTATGGTCAGCCAATCCAACGCTAGGCCAATTCCTATACCAGTCTCAATAGATAGCCTGTGTATAGAACTTTTCTTCCTTAGCTGGCCTTACATTTGTGTTCTGAATGAGGTAAGAGAAAAAAAGGTCATTGGCAGACACCTTTGGTGGTTCTTCTCCCTTAGAAGAAAAGAATTGAACAAGCTGAAATCCAACTGCCCAGTCCTCCTCTACCTTACATCCAAACACCCCCATACACTTTAAAAATCTCCTTTAATTAGTGATTGTAATTTTGTACTACTTTTATATAGTGAATTCAATGTAATTAATACTAGTTCGAAGCTGAAACATGACAGTGACATACATGGATATCGTAATAGAAAGTCTAAAGTTCAAGGTAATTTAAACAAATGCCCCATAAAGTAGTTCAGGTTGCTCTCAAAGTTCCTGCTGGAAAATGTAAGCAGTTTGTACTGAAATGCATGAACTAGTTATGGAAAAAGGAATTATAGTGTCAATTGTAAGCTACGGGAAGGCTGACTTATTTATATGAGGGTATGCAAAGAATTCTATAGGACTTATGGAAAAAAGATGATTATTTTAATCAGACAGATGATACCGAACACATATATTACATTCTGATGGTCAAAATCATGAGCTTGATTCTAAATTAGTTAGCTTGACAGGAAGTCAGTGAAATCTGACATGTTTGTTAATGAAAAATGTAGAAGGTCTAATGAAAAACGTGTGTTTATCCTGAGCGTAATCAGAGAAATGCATGCAGCATTACATTTATTTATTTTCATGAATTCAATTCTGCAGCAAGGATGGATCCAGGATGAAAATGGAACGTTTTGTAGGATTAAACATTTCATTGGTAAAAACACAGGCATTATGGTAATAGGATCAGCTAATCTATTGAAACAGATGTATTTAAACCCTTTTTCTGCCAGAGAGGAATTTAACTTGTCTCTCTGTTGTATATTTCTACACAGCGCAGTGTGGAATATTCACCGTCCATCAAGATCTAGATAATACGATTAACCTGCTTTGTTGTGTTTTCATGAAAAGCCGACGAGTTAGGGTGTTGATGAACTAATGAGAGGAACAGTGCACTTTTGTGCATATAGTATATTAAACAATGGAACATTATACCGTAAGAATACCAGATAATTAAAAAACTTACTGATAGTTTCCAAAGTGTATCCCATGCCACTGAGCATAAAAAGAAATACTAAGCATTAACAATAAGCAAAAAGGTAACAAAAATCTATTACTAACATACCAAATATTACATATTCTGATTTCCTGTAAAATGGTTATATGCCATAAGTCTCTCATTCTTTTTCAACCTCAACAGCCAGAAAATAGAGGTTCTAGAGTCTCACTATTAGTGACAGCCCAGGACAAAGAAATTAGGAAACTTTTTATCAGCTCGGTGTTCAGCTTTTTATTTTAAGGCACACATAACAGGGCACACTTGGGTTCTTTTTGCCACCAAAAAAAAAAAAAAACGCAGAATGATTTAACAATGGACTTTTGTGTCTTTTGAACAATGATACTAACCCTGCCTATAGAAATTCTATGCCTACACAAGTCCCTCCTTGCACAAATGTTATACAGCAAGACACAAAAGAAGTACTGCGGGCTTAACAGCAGAAATTATAGCAAAGTATGTCAGGTATATAGTATACAGAGAGTATCCTACAGCATGCAGCAGCACATGTAGCATTAATGGCAGGCCACCTAGTGCTATTTTCACCACCTTTAAACACCCCAAAAATAATAAAATATTGCTTTGTGCCAAATATAATAGCCCTTAAAACGGCTTTTGGGTCTTTTTTGAGCGATTTCTATCGCTGCCTAGCGTGCTTCTTGTGTATGTCCCTCCTTGCTGCAGCAGCGTATGTGGCGTTAATGGCAGGCCACCTAGCGCTATTTTCACCATTTTTAAAGTCCACAAAAAATAATAAAATATTGGTTTGTGCTAGATATAATAGCCCTTAAAAGGGCTTTTGGGTCTTTGTTATATATATATATATATATATATATATATATATATATATATATATATAAAAAAGTAAAAAATGAAAGCAGCACTGCCGAGTAAAATGAAGGTAAAGGTGTGCCAGCGGTTTGGAATCCGGTCAAAATCCTTCATGTAAAATAAAGAAATTCCGCAGCACTACCAGTTTGTGCTTAAATCAGAGTGATTTATTCCACCAAATGCGACGTTTCAGTCCTTACAATGGGACTCTTCATGGTTGCTTGAGAAAAGTCCCATTGTGTGGACTGAAACGTCGCATTTGGTGGAATAAATCACTCTGATTTAAGCACAAACTGGTAGTGCTGCGGAATTTCTTTATTTTATATATATATATATATATATATATATATATATATATATATATATATAGTTAAGGTCTTGGAAAGGACTACCTCTCTGGTCTAAATGTGAGTACCTCATTGTATTGAGTAGAAGATCTCTGTTGAAACAAATGGGAATTATAAAATCTAAGAGTGTTTTCAGACATATATTTTCTTTCACTGGATAGTGTCACTGAACAAAGACTTGAGCCATTTATTCTTGTCATTGGGGAGCCTTGACAGTTGATGCCTAGGAGGTTTACTTCTAGAAGCCCATATTTGAAAGTGCATGACTTTTTTTGAGGAGGCTTTAGAAATCGATGACAAGTGCCTTCAGGTATGATATTTGTTTGTGATGTAAATCTTGCTTGTGATGCGACAGAGATTTTCAAGGATTTCTACATTTGGAAGGTCCAGTTGTATTTTTATTGATTGATATACTGTCAAACACTTTGACAATAATTTCTGCTTTTTTCTTCAAAAATATTAGGCCCAATATTCCCATCATCACCTTGTGAGGAGAAAATAATATGATCTTTATGCAATCTTTAAGACCCCTTCCATATACAGTAAGCCCATGAAGACCAATTGGAATCTGTGCATTTATACTTATGTGAAATCAGAGGCTCCATGTACCAGGTCTGTACATCATTGCCCATTAAAAGGTCCATTTCACTTTGTAAAAAAAACAAAAACTTTGCCTCTTCTCGTGTAGCAAAGTTGGGTAGTTGGTCCTAAATTTAGTTCACAACAGTCTCTGGACCCCTGACAGCAGTACCTACTGAACTACCTTGGTAGCTGCCATGTCTACAGGTAAGCATGATGTGTATGAAGCCTGCCTAGCTACTGTCACCACCCAAGAATGCCACATGCAAATAATGGGTCAACTCATGCGTGTTTTGGTGGTGGATTCATTAACCATTAAATTCTCAAAAACAAAAATGTCTAAAAGGGAAGACATACTGCCTGTTCAGCCATCTGAGCTGCACATGGTCCCAGGGAGGGAGGGGGACCCTTTCCAACTGTAGAGCCATATCATAAGTGCCCAGGATCCACTCTTAAGCTTAGAGTGTGGCCTAATAGGCTTATGAGGCAGAGTATAGTTGGATGGGGTGGGGCTTAATTATGTGACTGGGTGGAGCTTATCTATGCAATTGGGCAGAGCTTAGTGGCGCACAAGAGGCCTTCAGGCATAACTTTCCTTAGGACCTGAGAAATGCCAAATCTGTGCCTGCATGTGTATAGAACACTCGTCACTTATTGCCCCTTGTATACTAGATAGTTTTAGCGCATTTCTCGCAAGCATTTTTTCAGCCTCTTTCTCAGAAAGACAACAGTTCTTGGAAGGATTAGAGAAGCCATGGTCTGTCAGTCTGGTATGTGTGAGTCTGAGGTACAGAGAAATAATAGTATAAATTGTATTACAGGAGCAGTTTTAAATTCCATTCAGTTTGTGTTTTACACAAAAATGATCTGAATCCGACAGTTTTTCTATTACGGCCGTCTGTGCATTAGTAAATGTTCACTAAGCCCATTTTCCCATATTTTCCTACAGACTCAAAAGAGCAAGCAAATAAATGAATAATCATTTAGTAATTGGAAATACAAAGCAGAATTTAAATAGGATATAAAACTGCTGTGTTAATTTTCTGATGGCTACCTCCGGACATGCTGTAGCAATGTTCAAATAAATTCTACACAGAGATTGAATCTCCTCCATCCCTGAATATTGGGAGGGGGCCGGGAGGTGGAGATGAGGAAAATCAAAAAGCTCTTCTTTTTTTTTTCCTTGCTGGATGAGTAAACACTTCAGCAATCCTGTCCATATCTTATCGCTTCACCAGAGCTTTCATACAAAAGCTGCTGCCAATGTTTCATCTTCTTAATAAGCAGACTAATTATGAGCTTGTATTAAAACTTTGTTCTTTTGATAAGATAACTTGTGTTTTGCAGGTTTTACGCATGATATTTGACTACATAGAAAGGGCATGTCACATCATCTTTGTTCTAGAAATGATTCCCATTATGCCAATTTTTATAGCTTTAACATATTCTCCTGTTATGTGCACAAATAGTTACCACTCACATCAGTCCCTAAATCTGGGTTCACATCACGCATTTCCCATCCTTTTAACATGTACAATAAACTTATGCATTAAACTGATGCCTCAGACTCCTAGCCCTTCTGCTGCCTGAGGTGAAAACTGAAACGGCGCCCCCCCTTCCTCATTGCCAATTTCTTAATCTAATCCCTTTGCCACAATGAAAGCGCTCATTGACCATGACCCTTACGCTCCCCCGTCTCTTGCTCCTACCTGGTGCTGCCTGAGGTGATTGCCTCACTTGGCCTCATTGGTGGTGCACCCCTGCTCAGACTGATACAGTGGCATCTGTCACCATAGAGTTCCATTGTAATAAATAAGTTATACTTTTTTTTTTACCTGACTGTGCAGGATACAAGAATGTAATGTGCTGCATTTGTGTATCTTTTTTTGTAACGTGGGCATAAAATGTCATGTGAACCCACCCTAAGGTGGTTTCCCATGTACATGTTTCACACAAACATATTACAGGCACATTATTATACCCATTTTACAGCCAAGTATACTAGCACAACCACAGATCTACTGAACCGATATCACAGCATTATAGGAACTACTGATGCGCAATCAATTTAGAAATTTGTAAATTCAACCCAAATTTTTCAGAAAATTTAGATCACCATTTTGTGTCATTCAATTTTAGATAATCAAAGAGAGAGGGAGAAGCTATAATTAATTTGGACTTAAATTGAATGGGGTGGGCGACTAAAAGGATTTGTCCCATAAGTAACATAAGACATGAAAATCAGACACCGTATAGTACCTGACAATCTACTTCTAACAATGTGAAAACTAGCCTTGTAAATCACATGGATCCAGAGATCTCACCATTCATTACTATTTTGGATTTTGTACATTCTGGCAGTTCAGGGGCCATGTGCTTTATCAGGAGGTGTGTCCTTTCTAGCATAGCTTTCTATCTGTAACTGTTACAGCTCGTACCAGAAGATAAAGCTGGTGGCAATTGAAGGATAGAACTGAGCATGTGCAGCCACCCTCAGCAATGTTACTGAAGTGGACAGAAAAGTAAGGAAAAGTACAAACAACAGGCACCGCTGTACTTGCTTCAGTGACAGATATACTGTACATGGAGTGTCTTCAGTAAAATCTATTAGGCATACTGATGAACTGTAGATGATAGATTTTATTGAACAACTCAATCACTATAATGTATTTTTAATTACAGTACATATAATTACAAAATAATTCAGATCCATTTGCTGGTGTGAAAAATGAAGAATATTTTTCTTGAGACAACCCTTTAAATATACTAAATATACTGTAATCTTATTTAGATGTTGACTTATCCTCTCCTACACTTGAGATATATATATATATATACACTCACCGGCCACTTTATTAGGTACACCATGCTAGTAACGGGTTGGACCTCCTTTTGCCTTCAGAACTGCCTCAATTCTTCGTGGCATAGATTCAACAAGGTGCTGGAAGCATTCCTCAGAGATTTTGGTCCATATTGACATGATGGCATCACACAGTTGCCGCAGATTTGTCGGCTGCACATCCATGATGCGAATCTCCCGTTCCACCACATCCCAAAGATGCTCTATTGGATTGAGATCTGGTGACTGTGGAGGCCATTTGAGTACAGTGAACTCATTGTCATGTTCAAGAAACCAGTCTGAGATGATTCCAGCTTTATGACATGGCGCATTATCCTGCTGAAAGTAGCCATCAGATGTTGGGTACATTGTGGTCATAAAGGGATGGACATGGTCAGCAACAATACTCAGGTAGGCTGTGGCGTTGCAACAATGCTCAATTGGTACCAAGGGGCCCAAAGAGTGCCAAGAAAATATTCCCCACACCATGACACCACCACCACCAGCTTGAACCGTTGATACAAGGCAGGATGGATCCATGCTTTCATGTTGTTGACGCCAAATTCTGACCCTACCATCCGAATGTCGCAGCAGAAATCGAGACTCATCAGACCAGGCAACGTTTTTCCAATCTTCTACTGTCCAATTTCGATGAGCTTGTGCAAATTGTAGCCTCAGTTTCCTGTTCTTAGCTGAAAGGAGTGGCACCCGGTGTGGTCTTCTGCTGCTGTAGCCCATCTGCCTCAAAGTTCGACGTACTGTGCGTTCAGAGATGCTCTTCTGCCTACCTTGGTTGTAATGGGTGGCAATTTGATTCACTGTTGCCTTTCTATCAGCTCGAACCAGTCTGCCCATTCTCCTCTGACCTCTGGCATCAACAAGGCATTTCCGCCCACAGAACTGCCGCTCACTGGATGTTTTTTCTTTTTCGGACCATTCTCTGTAAACCCTAGAGATGGTTGTGCGTGAAAATCCCAGTAGATCAGCAGTTTCTGAAATACTCAGACCAGCCCTTCTGGCACCAACAACCATGCCACGTTCAAAGGCACTCAAATCACCTTTCTTCCCCATACTGATGCTCGGTTTGAACTGCAGGAGATTGTCTTGACCATGTCTACATGCCTAAATGCACTGAGTTGCCGCCATGTGATTGGCTGATTAGAAATTAAGTGTTAACGAGCAGTTGGACAGGTGTACCTAATAAAGTGGCCGGTGAGTGTATATATATATATATATATATATATATGGGAGGGGAGGGGAGGGTGTCTGGTTCGTAGGGAAAGGTCAGAAAATGATGAAAACACCACTGAAATGGTTTGGGAACAGCATGGGGAGGATGTCTGGATGCATCTTGGACTCTAAAGTCGCTGGTGGGAATGATGCTGTCTGAGTATTACTCCACTTTTACGTAATGACAATAAAACCCCCAAAACCGAAGATAACATTAATTTTAGAGGAAATATTGTTAGGAAACATATATTTACTTGTATATAAAGTGCAAGTGCCGCCAAAAATTACAAGGAACAGGCACTCCAATACACCCTTTATTACACAAAAAGTAGGGCATTGATTGCCTGCTGCTGACACTCAAAAACATTAGGGGTGAGGGTCTGCTGCTGAGCTGACCCTCAAAAACATTAGGGGCGAGTGCCTGCTGCTGATCTGACATCTAAAACATTAGGGGCGAGTGCCTGCTGCTGATCTGACCGTCTAAAACATTAGGGGCGAGTGCCTGCTGCTGATCTGACCATCTAAAACATTATGGGCGAGTGCCTGCTGCTCATCTGACCGTCTAAAACATTAGGGGCAGGTGCTTGCTGCTGAGCTGACCATCTAAAAAAATTATGGTTGAGGGCCTGCTTCTGAGCTGACCGTCTAAAAAATCATGGTTGAGGGCCTGCTGCTGAGCTGACCGTCTAAAAATTTATGTGTGAGGGCCTGCTGCTGAGCTGACCATCTAAAAAACTATGGTTGAGGGCCTGCTGCTGAGCTGACCGTCTAAAAAATTATGGGTGAGGGCCTGCTGGTGACCGTCTTAAAAATTAGAGGTGAGGGCCTGCTGGTGACCGTCTTAAAAATTAGAGGTGAGAACCTGATGGAAACCTTCTTAAAAATTAGAGGTGAGGGCCTGCTGGTGAACGTCAAGGGCAGCCTAATAAGCAGTTTGATATGATGGAGGATAAGGAGGAAGAGGACGAGAAGAGGAAGGGGTACATGGGAATACAGTGTATTCAATAAACCCTAAAAGCCACATTTAAAGTTCCTTCATGTTCAGCTGCTTTCCTCTGGTGGGGTAGAGAAGTCAGGGGCAATCCAGGCCTTGTTCATTTTGATAAGCGTCAACCTGTCAGCATTTTCAGTTGACATGCGGATGCGTTTATCAGTTATTATGCCCCCAGCGGCACTAAATACTTGCTCCGACAAGACGCTGGCGGCAGGGCAGGCCAGCACCTCCAAGGCATAGAGCGCCAGTTCATGCCACGTGTCCAGCTTAGACGCCCAATAATTATAAGGCACAGAGGGATCACTGAGGACGTTAACACGGTCAGCTAGGTACTCCTTCACAATCTTCCAAAACTTTTCCCTCCTTGTGACACAAGGCCGCTCATCAGGGTGAGGGTGCTGGCAGGGTCTCATGAAACTGTCCCAGGCCTTGGAGAGTGTCGCCCTGCATATGTTGGAACTGCTGTGTGTTCCCCTCGTATCCCCTCCTCGGTGCCCAAGGAACTACGTACTCTGACACCAGCGTTGTCAGCTAGAAATTTTTGGAGCAATTTTTCTACAAGGGCCTTCTGGTATTGCACCATTTTACTAGTCCTCTCCACCAGAGGAATAAGAGATGAGAAGTTCTCTTTGTAGGGGTTCAGGAGGGTGAATAACCAGTAATCGGTGTTGGCTAAAATGCGTATAATGCGAGGGTCACGGGAAAGGCAGCATAGCATGAAGTCAGCCATGTGTGCCAGAGTCCCAACAGACAAGGTTTCTCTCTTCTCACCAGGAGGATGACACTCAATCTCCTCATCCTCTTCCTCCTCTTCGGCCCATCCACACCGAAGAGATGGAGTAAACTTGCTATGGGTACTACCCTCTGTAGCGGTTGCAACCGTCTTCTGCTCCTCCTCCTCCAATTCGTGCTGAGAAGACAAACCGAGGGTGATCTGGCTATCACCCTGTGTAGGGTCTTCCCTCATTTCCACTTCTTCCGCATGCAAAGCGTCCGCCTTTATTGTGAGCAGTGAGCGTTTTAGTAGACACAGAAGTGGGATGGTGTAGATTCATCAAAGTTGCATAAAACCTCAGAGGTCAGACATCAATGCCCACTCGTCGCTTGTGAAGAGCGGAAGCTGACTGGAAAGGCGCCGACCGTGTTGCAGCTGGTATTCAACTACTGCCCTCTGCTGCTCACAAAGCCTACCCAACATGTGGAAGGTGGAGTTCCAGTGCGTGCTCAGGTCGCACAGCAGTTGGTGAGCTAGCAAGTGCAAGCGCTGCTGCAGCTTTGCCAGAATCTGTAGGAGACTTTCGAAAATGGGCACACAGGCGGCGCACCTTCACCAGTAGCTCAGGCAAATTGGGGTAGGTTTTGAGAAACCGCTGAACAACTAAGTTGAAGACGTGGGCCAGGAATGGTATGAGTGTGAGGTTGTCGAGCTCCAAAGCCACCACCAAGTTGCGGCCATTATCAGACACAACCATGCCTGACTGTAGGTTGAGTTGCGAGAGCCACAGCTCAGCCTGGTCCCTTATGCCCTGCCACAGCTCTCCGGAGGTGTGCTAATTGTCACCTAAGCAAATAAGTTTCAGCATGGCCTGTTGCCGCTTCCCGACTGCTGTGCTACACTGCTTCCAGCTACTGACTGAAGTCTGACTGGTTCTGCAAGATGAGAATTCTGCAGTGGTAGTGGAGGAGGAGGTGGAGGAAGAGAAGGAGGGGTTGCAGCCGCTACTGTAGGTGGTGGCGGAAATCCAGATGGAAGTAGGGCCCGTAATCCTTGGCATTGGTAGCACCTGTGCCATCCCAGGTTACGACTCGCTCCAAGCCTCCACAATGTTCACCCAGTGTGCCTCAGTGTCCACCAGCCTAAACGGCAACATTTCCAGGGCCAGCAATTTGGAAAGTTGCGCGTTTAGTGCTATGGCTTGTGGGTGGGTGGCTGGGTATTTGCGCTTGCGTTCAAATGCCTGGGGTAAGGACATCTGTACGCTGCGCTGGGACATTGAAGTGGACGTGCTTGCTGACGGTGCTTGCGAAGGTCCAGGTTCAGGGCGGGAGGCATCTGGGCCTGCGTCTTGGACAGCATGTAACACAGGGGAAGAGGAGGCAGTGGTGTGACCCGCAGACACCGATTGTGGACCAGGCTTTCGGCCCACCTATTAGGGTGCTTTGCTGCCATGTGGCGGATCATGTTGGTGGTGGTCAGGTTGCTAGTGTTCACGCCCCTGCTCATTTTGGTACGGCACAGGTTGCAAATTACAATTCTTTTATCGTCAGCACTTTCCTCAAAAAAGCGCCAGACTGCAGAACACCTACCCCTTGGCAAGGGAGATTGCCGCAAGGGGAACAGTTGCGGGCCTGGTTGGCGTGGCCTGCCTTCTTCCTTTTGCCACCCCACTGCCTCTTCCAGCCTGTTGTCGTGCTGCGGATCCCTCCCCCTCTGTACTGCTGTCCACGCTCGGCTTGCCACCTTCCCAGGTTGAGTGAGCAATTTCATCGTCCACACCTCCTCTTCCACTTCCTCACTCTGGTCCTCCTCCTGACATGGTTACCTAACAAGAACCTGACTTAACTGCGTCTCATCCTCATCATCAACCTCTTGAGACACTAATTGCCCTTGACTTATTGGAAACTGTGTCTAATCATGCACCTCATCAGACACTAATTGCCGTTCCCCACCATCATCTTCTTCAGACCGTGGATGCTCATGAGTTTGGGAATCAGGGCACAACATCTCCTCATGTCCCTCTTCAAGCGGGCTTGGCGAGAGGCCCAAATCAAGGAACGGCGATGAAAAAACCTCCTCGGAATATCCGAGTGTGGGATCACTTGTTTGCCCAGACTATGCATGTTGGGAGGAAGGAGGATCATGGTGAGGATTTTGTTGACCAGACTCTTGGCTACTGAGACTGGACTTTGTGGAAGAGAGGGTGGTGCTTAACCGACTGGAATCATTATCTGCTGCAATCCAACCAGCTACCTGGTCGCACTGGTCTGGCGTGAAGAGTGGTGTCTTGCGCTGCCCTGCAAACTGTGACATGAAGCTAGGAATTGTGGATGACTTTGTCTCTTAGGCTCTGCCTATATATATATATATATATATATATATATATATATACAGTACAGACCAAAAGTTTGGACACACCTTCTCATTCAAAGAGTTTTCTGTATTTTCATGACTATGAAAATTGTAGATTCACACTGAAGGCATCAAAACTATGAATTAACACATGTGGAATTATATACTTAACAAAAAGTGTGAAACAACTGAAAATATGTCTTATGTAGATAGATAATGTTGGTAAAGTCGATCATGATGCCTAAATTATTGTATATGCTGGTAGCCTCTCCAGTATGTATACCTGATGTGTATTTTGAAAGAATCCATTCTTTGCTTAATAAATTTATCTGGGGAAGAAAACGCTCCAGAATGAAATATGAGTTATTATGCAAACAGAAAAGTATGGAAGGTTTATCCTTACCAAATGTCAAATTATATTTTGTAGCTTCTAAATTGCAGTGGATAATGGATTGGGATAGGATACCCTTTTTGCAGCGACTGGTTGATTCCACAGTTGGGAAATTCGACACTTTCGCTGCAATACTGGAATCTGGATATAAACCATATAGGAGCAAGAAAAATTGGATACTTGACACATGTATGAAATCCTGGAGTTATATTAAGAAAGTACAGGGTCATGATCGACTTTACGACTTCGCTCAACTGTGGTGGAATACAAACTTAAGGGAAATTTATAAAATCAAATAATGTAGATTACTCAGACACTGTGGTATTAATAGAATAAGGGATATTATGTCACCCGAGGGGATAAAAGACTGGGGAAGAGTTAAAGAAGAATACGATCTGCCTATAGAAGCATGGTTTGAATATATGCAAGTTAGTGAGGCATATAAGAAATCTGATATAAAGGATTGTTTCTTTACAATAGAAGAATCCAGATTGATAAAAGATATCTTATCGAAAAGAGCTCCAAGAAAGAAAAGACTATCTAGAATATATGGTTGGGTATTGGAGATTTGGGCAGGGTCTATGGAGTTCAGGTCTAAGAATATTTGGCAGGAGTATTGGGGTAAAGTATCTGACATTCACAGGGATGTTATTTATAAGAATGTGAGGAAATCATCCGGATCTAAAAATCACCAAATAATCCAGTTCAAATAATACATGGTTTATATTACTCGCCAAAATTCTTAAAAAAGATAGGATGTAGACAATCTGATGTGTGCCCCAAATGTGGTATAGAAGGGGCAGGTCTGCCTCATATGTTATGGTCCTATAGATATATAAGATAATTTTGGAGGGATATATGTGAATATATATTAAGGGACCTAAAGACCTGGATTCCTGAGACCCCCCTATTATGTGTATTAGGAGATGACTATGAGATTCATTTAGATAGGATAAAGAAAAATAAGATCCTGAGATACCTATTTATGGGGAGATACTTAATTATGAAATATTGGATTAGTAATAAATACCCTGAAATGAATGAATGCAAAGCATGGGTTGTTACTTTTGATAAGTTCCACAACGCCTAAACAGATTTGGATAGTTATGGTCGACACACATATCAAGTTTTTTTGTTTTTGTTTTTGTTTTTTCCCCCAATCCAAGAGGGATGGGAGGGATGAGGATGGGTGTATTTATAATTAATGATGTAAGGTTTCTGATGGAACTGAAACCTTATTTGTAATTGTTTTTGTATAATGATGTAAAACTTTAATACTTTAATAAAAATATTTTTTAAAAAAAAGAAAAAATAGAAAATATGTCTTATATTCTAGGTTCTTCAAAGTAGCCACCTTTTGCTTTTATTACTGCTTTGCACACTCTTGGCATTCTCTTGATGAGCTTCAAGAGGTAGTCACCTGAAATGGTATTCCAACAGTCTTGAAGGAGTTCCCAGAGATGCTTAGCACTTGTTGGCCCTTTTGCCTGCACTCTGCGGTCAAGCTCACCCCAAACCATCTCGATTGGGATCCGGTCTGGTGACTGTGGAGGCCAGGTCATCTGGCGTAGCACCCCATCATTCTCCTTCTTGGTCAAATGGCCCTTACACAGCCTGGAGGTGTGTTTGGGATCATTGTCCTGTTGATAAATAAATGATGGTCCAATTAAACGCAAACCGGATGGAATAGCATGCCGCTGCAAGATGCTGTGGTAGCCATGCTGGTTCAGTATGCCTTCAATTTTGAATAAATCCCCAACAGTGTCACCAGCAAAGCACCCCCACACCATCACACCTCCACCTCCATGCTTCACGGTGGAACCAGGCATGTAGAAGTTCATCCATTCACCT
>ONZH01030451.1:0-21054 GCA_900303285.1 Rhinella marina | reverse complement strand
CTATATACATAACTACCCTGTAAACGCTAACTCCTATAGTCTATGCTAACACCTATATTACAACTATACTAACCCTGTACAAACGCTATATTATACATGACTCAGGCAGTGGAGTGTTTACAAGTGGCTGCATATGCCCAACGCTTACCGCCCAACTATGAAAATGGGTCTATAATATTTACGCTGTGACAAACATTATATATATACAGCTTTCCCTATACAAACGCTAATAATTATACTACACGTTACCGACTGTACAAACGCTATAATACACTACACTTACCCTGTACAAACACTATATACACTACACTTATACTATACAAACACCATATACACTACAATTACCCTATACAAGGCTATCATACACTACACTTTCCCTATTCAAACACTATATACACTACTATTACCCTATAAAAGTGATATATGCGCTATGCTTACCCTGTACAAACATTATATACACTACACTTACCCTGTACAAACGCTATATACGCTACACTTACTATATAAAAATGCAATATACATTACACTTACCCTATACAATGCTCTATATACACTACACTTACCCTGTACAACTACTATATACACTACACTTACCCTATTCAAATGCTATATACACTACACTTACCCTAATAACATACAATGACAGACAACACTTACCCTGTACAAACACTATACTCACTACTCTTTCCCTGTACAAACACTATCTACACTACACTTTCCCTATTTAAACGCTATAAACACAACACTGTCCTCATATAAGCACTATATACACTGCACTTTCCCTATTCAAATGCTATATACACTTTCCCTATTCGAACCCTTTATACACTACAATTACCCTTTACAAGCGCTATATGCACTACGCTTACCCCATACAAATGATATATGCACTACTCTTACCCTGTACAAACACTCTATACTACACTTACCCTATACAAATGCTATATACACTATGCTTTCCCTATTCAAATGCTATATACACTACACTTACCCTGTACAACATTATATAACACTGCACTTTCCCTATTCAAAACTATATACATATATATATACACTACTCTTACCCTGTACAAACACTATATACTACACTTACCCCATAGAAATGCTATATACACTACTCTTACCCTGTACAAACACTATACACACTACACTTACCCTGTACAAACATTATATACACGACACTTACCCTGTACAAACATTATATACACTACACTTACCCTATTCAAACGCTATATATACTACACTTACTCTGTACAAACGCTATATACACTACACTTACTCTGTGCAAACGCTATATACACTACACTTACCCTGTACAAACGCTATATACACTACACTTACCCTGTACAAACATTATATACACTATACTTGCCCTATTCAAACGTGATATACACTACACTTACCCTATACAAACACCATATACAATACACTATACAAGCACTATATGCACTACGCTTACCTTGTACAAACACTATATACACTATACTTTCCCTATTCAAATGCTATATGCACTACAATTACCCTATACAAATACTATATACACTACAATTACCCTATACAAGCGCTATATGCACTATGCTTACCCGGTACAAAGACTATATACACTACACTTAATGTACCCTGTACAAACGCTATATACACTTCTCCTATTCAAACGCTATATGCACTACGCTTTCCCCATACAAATGATATATACACTACTCTTACCCTGTACAAACACTATATACACTGCACATATCCTATACAAATGCTATATACACTATGCTTTCCCTATTCAAATGCTATATACACTACACTTACCCTGTACAAACATTATATACACTTCGCTTTCCCTATTCAAAAGCTATATACACAGCACTTTTCCTATTCAAACGCTATATACACTTTCCCTATTCAAACACTATTTACACTACAATTACCCTATACAAACACTATATAGACTACTCTTACCCTGTAGAAACGCAATATAAACAACACTTACCCTGTACAAACACTATATACGCTACACTTACCCTATACATATGCTTTATACACTGCACTTTCCCTATTCAAACGCTATATACATTACAATTACCCTATACAAGCGCTATATGCACTACACTTACCCCATACAAATGATATATACACTACTCTTACCCTGTACAAACACTATATACACTACAATTACACTATGCAAGCGCTATATGCACTACTCTTACCCTATACAAATCCTATATACACTACTCTTTCCCTGTACAAACACTATATACTATGCTTTCCCTATTCAAACGCTATGTACACTACAGTTATCCTGTATAAGCCCTATATACACTACACTTACCCTAAACAACAACTATATACACTACACTTACCCTATTCAAACGCTATATACACTACACTTACCCTATACATACAATGAACAGACTACACTTACCCTGTACAAACACTATATCCACTACTCTTTCCCTGTACAAACACTATATACACTACGATTTCCCTATTCAAACGCTTTATACACTATACTTACCCTATACATACAATGTATAGACTACACTTACTCCGTACAAACACTATATACACTACACTTACCCTGTACAAACACTTTATACACTACACTTTCTCTATTCAAACGCTATATTCACTACAGTTACCCTGTAGAAACGCTATATACACTAGACTTACCCTGTACAAACGCTATATACTCTGCACTTATCCTATACACATTATGTACATTACAGTTACCATATACAATAATTTTTGTACAGTAACTTACTCTATACACTCTATATAGATTAGAGTTGCCCTTTACAATTATTACATATATTATGGTATACACACACTATATAGACTATACTTAACATACACATACACAATATAGACTATGCTAACCCTGTACAACCACTATATACAGTACACTAACGTATACAAATTCTATATACACTACACTTGCCCTATAGAAATTCTATATAGATTACAGTCACCATATACAATAATTATATACTGTACAATAACTTACCCTATGCACACACTAAACACCACAATTACCCTGTGCACACTATATAGATTACAGTTGCCCAATATAAAAACACTATATAGACGAAATATACCCTACACATACACAATATAGACTACGCCTAACCTGTACAAACATTATATACACTACGCTTACCCTGTACAAACGCTATATACTCTGCACTTATCCTATACATACTATGTACATTACAGTTACCATATACAATAATTTTTGTACAGTAACTTACTCTATATAGATTAGAGTTGCCCTTTACAATTATTACATATATTATGGTACCCTATACACACTATATAGAATATACTTAACCTACACATACACAATATAGACTATGCTAACCCTGTACAAACACTATATACACTACACTACCTATATACAAATTATATATACACTACACTTGCCCTATAGAAATGCTATATGAATTACAGTCACCATCTACAATCATTATATACAATAACTTACCCTATACACACTAAACATCACATTTACCCTGTATACACTATATAGATTACAGTTGCCCAATATAAAAACACTATATAGACGAAATGTACCCTATACATACACAATATAGACTACGCCAACCCTGTCCAAACGCTATATACAGTACACTTACCATAAGCACACTATGACGATTACAGTTACTCAATATAAGTATGTGCAGTAATTTACCCTATAGACACACTATATAGACTACACATACCCTCTACACACTATATAAACTTTAGTTGTCCTATATAAACACTATATACTGTAAACTGACCTTTTACAAACACTATATACAGTACATTTATACTGTACTTATGCTATATGCACTACATCTACCCTATTATACGTATATAGATTACAGTTAGCCAAAACACACACCTCACTATATAGATTACAACTCTATGCACAAACTGTAAAAAATACATTTACCCTATACAGTCACTATTTAGACTACAGGCACACTATGCCAGCACTATATAGTCTATACTCACCCTATGAAACACTGAATAGCCTACACTTACATATACACACACTATATAGACTATATTTGCCCTGTACAAATACGGTATCAACTATATGTATCCTATACACACACTACAATTACCATATGCACACATGATATGATGATACAACATGATAGAAACTAAACTTACCCTATATACATGCTATATAGACTACACTTACCCTATAAAACACTATGAAGACTAGAGACTATAACCACTGTATATACTATGTACCCCATACACAATGTGTAGGCTACACATACCCTATACAAACACTATATACACTAGACTTACCCTATACAAATTCTATACAGACTACACATAATGTACATGGTGCTAACCCCTCTCTGCTCTGCACACGTCCCTCATCCCTTGATTGACAGGACTAGACATCAAACATGGTGAGGGAGGAAGCAGCAGATGCAATCATGTTCCTCATATCTGTGACACTCAGCTCTGGGTCAGACTTTACCTTCACACTGAGAAACAGATCTTCAGCTAGATGTGGGGAGTGTTACCTATAGGCATCCGGAAAGTCACATTAACCCTAGAGCGATGTCCTAGCATCACATCATATACACTACCGACAGCCTAGCAAGTGCAGCATGGGAAATCAATAGTCTTACTGACATGTCCATGCTTTGATATCTGCTGTATGTATACAATCTGTACATGTACACATCAATGTGGATTGATTCCTGCCTGTGTTTATATGCATGAACACATATATTCATATAGATCTCAATGTAATATTAGGTTCTCTAGCCCTGTCAATCAAGGAGATGGGGGAGTGTGCAGAGCACGGGGGCGCTACAAAAGTGGCCTGCCAAGCACTCAATCTTGCTCATCTACATATACAAAATTAGCATGATCAACCCTACCAGGCGCCTGGCTTAGTCGGGTTGATCATGCTGACAGATGCTCTTTAGTATCTACTGTTTAATATTATGAACAATCATTTTCCTGGGATCTAGAAATCTTTTCTTACAACCACAATGACAACGATAGGACACGATGATCTGCAGAATGATCCTGCTGCACTGGTCAGAGCCGGGAGACGTCCATCTTCACTGCTCACTGAGGAGCAAATGACTGGATGCAACCGACTTTTTTTTTCAAACTCAAACCAAGCAATTCTATTGGAGGATAGTGACTCCTATTAGCATGTTAATGCCAAGCAATTCTATTGGAGGATGAATAATGCTATTAACATGATAATGCCGAGCAATTCTATTGGAGGATGGGGACGACTATTAACATGGTAATACCGATCAATTCTATTGGTGGATGAATAATGCTATTAACATGGTAATGCTGAGCAATTCTATTGATGGATGGTGACGCCTATTAACATGGTAATGCTGAGCAATTCTATTGATGGATGGCTAATGCAATTCACATGGTAATGGTGAGCAATTCTATTAATGGATGGATAATGAAATTAACATGGTAATGCTGAGCAATTCTATTGGTGGATGGCAATGCCTATTAACATGGTAATGCTGAGCAATTCTATTGCTGGATGGTTAATGCTATTAACATGGTAATGCTGAGCAATTCTATTGGTGGATGGCAATGCCTATTAACATGATAATGCTGAGCAATTCTATTGGTGGATGGCGACTCCTATTAACATGGTAATACCAAGCAATTCTATTGGTGGATGGCTAATGCTATTAAAATAGTAATGCCGAGCAGTTCTATTGGTTAGTTCAGGACACAGACAGCAAAGGACCCTTGTGCAAGGAATGTCCTATCACCACTACCACTGCTGAAAAGATCACATGACTATGATGTCATTGCAGGTCCTTCATCTATGGAGTAAAGGCAGAACGGGCAGAAGACTCACAGTAAGTCCTAATCAGGGCCCCATCCCCCACAACCTGTCAGGGTTGCAAACCGTCCAGAAATTTCTGGACAGTCCGTAAAAATAGGCAACTTTTCTCCTGTGTCCGTGAAAAAAAAGGTGTGTCCAGGATTTTTTTGAAGCTGGTGGCACTTGACTATATTATTTTGGTGGTAATTATCATCTATTACAGCTCACAGTAAACGCTGGTAACAAGTTCAAGACGTGGATTACTTATTATCTTTATTATTCATTATAGTTTTCCATTTTGTCCATAAAAAGGTTGTCTGTTGTCTGTCCGTGATTTTGGGATAAATAGTCCAGAAAAAAGAAAAATTCTGCTTGGCAACCCTGGCCCCTGTGCAGCTGAACATGCTGCACATTTAGTTAATGTGAATGAGACTCCTGTACTCCAGTAGGTTGCTTCAATAAGAGCTTTATTGTGCGATTTTAAGTACACCCTAGAACGTTTTTGGCAATAACCTTTGTCAATAAGCTGAAATGTCACATAAAGAGGAAACAATCAATGCAATCATAGTATATAAATGGTAATAACAAAACAGAAAAATAATAATAAATAGGCAGGGCCGATTTTAGCCAAAATGTGGCCCTGGGCGAAATAAAAAGTGGGCCCCCAAATTCTGAAGTACTGTATCAAAAGTCAGATTTATTTGACTTTTTCACTTGAAGCAAGGGGGGAAGTCACCACCGTGGCCCACGATTGGTTGCCGGCGTGTCAAAATGGATGATGACAGATGTTGGAGAGTACCAGTGCTGAGAGCCAGTGTCAGGAAGCAGGTAAGGCCTAGTTCACACTTCAGTTATTTGGTCAGTTATTGTGAGCCAAAACCAGTAGTGAGGCCTCCTCAGAGATAAGTTATAATAGAAAAGATCGTGTTCTATGTTTTTGACCCACACCTAGTTAAGGCTCACAATAACTGATGGAAATAACTGAAGTGTGAACTAAGCCTAAGGGCTCATGCAGGCGGCGTTGCTCGTCTGCAATATACGGGCACCGGCCATGTGCTCAACATATCACAGATGCGGACCCATTCACTTGAATAGATCCGCAATCCAGAAGGAGCAGTGTGGAATGGAGACACAGAACCCCACAAAAGCACTATGGAGTACTTCCATGGGGTTCCTCTCGGTGCCTCCGCAATAGGACATGTTCTATTTTTTTGCAGTGCGGACGGATCACGGACCCATACAAGTTGAAATGGGTCTGGATCAGTCTGCTGCAACCGTACAGATGGTGCCCGTGCATGTTTGTGTGCATGCTCCCTAAGTGTGCTTCACTTGCTTAACTCTGAAATAATCAGAAAACACCTGAAAATAGTCACTGTTACCAGTGCTGTGTATACAGACAGCAGGGACATGGAGATCATTTGTTCTCTGCATTCAAAGTAAAAACGTAAAAAACAGATAGAAAGAAATATGAAAAAAAGTGTAAAACTGCAAGTAGAAATGAAAAAAAGTGGATTTCTTTATTCACCTAAATACTCATGGGAATAAAGGAATCCACTTATTTCACTGAAGTCGGAAGGCTGCCTTTCTTCCATAATATTAGATAGACAGATAGATATTAGATAGATAGATAGATAGATAGATAGATAGATAGATAGATAATAGATAGATAGATGATAGATAGATAGATAGATAGATAGATAATAGATAGATAGATGATAGATAGATAGATAGATAATAGATAGATAGATGATAGATAGATACATAGATAGAAGAATGATATGAGATAGATAGATATGACATATCCAAAAAAAATAAAACACAAGCGGCACAGCAGGAGTAATGTGAATCACGCTGTGCCAGCGACTGTGGAAGTGATCCAGAATCCAAGTAAATAGAAAAGAAAATTCCACACTACTTCCAAAAGTTGTTCAATGTGACGTTTCAGTCCTTTTACTGAGAATTTTCTCACACAGTATTTTTACTGTCCTGGTAAGAGGACTGAAACGTTGCTTTGAACAACTTTTGGGAGCAGTGTGGAATTTTCTTTTCTAGATAGATAGATAATAGATAGATATGAAATAGATAGATAGATATATAGATAGATAGATAATAGATAAATAGATACAGTGCCTTGTGAAAGTATTCGGCCCCCTGGAACTTTTCAACCTTTTGCCACATTTCAGGCTTCAAACAAAAAGATATAACATTTTAAATTTTTGGTGAAGAATCAACAACAAGTGGGTCACAATTGTGAAGTGGAACAAAATTTATTGGATCATTTAAACTTTTTTTGTAATAATAAAACTGAAAAGTAGGGCGTGCAAAATTATTCGGCCCCCTTGCATTAATACTTTGTTGCGCCACCTTTTGCTACGATTACAGCTGCAAGTCGCTTGGGGTATGTCTCTATCAGTTTTGCACATCTAGAGACTGAAATTCTTGCCCATTCTTCCTTGCAAAACAGCTCGAGCTCTTTGAGGTTGGATGGAGAGCATTTGTGAACAGCAGTTTTCAGCTCTTTCCACATATTCTCAATTGGATTGAGGTCTGGACTTTGACTTGGCCATTCTAAGACCTGGATACGTTTATTTTTGAACCATTCCATTGTAGATTTTGCTTTATGTTTGGTGTCTCCCAGGTGGCTTGTGGCAAACTGTAAACCAGACTTTTTATGGATATCTTTGAGAAATGGCTTTCTTCTTGCCACTCTTCCATAAAGGCCAGATTTGTGAAGTGTTGGACTGATTGTTGTCCTATGGACAGACTCTCCCACCTCAGCTGTAGATCTCTGCAGTTCATCCAGAGTGATCATGGGCCTCTCGGCTACATCTCTGATCAGGTCTTTCTCCTTGTTTGAGATGAAAGTTTAGAAGGGATGGCCGGGTCTTGGTAGATTTGCAGTGGTCTGATACTCCTTCCATTTCAATATGATCGCTTGCACAGTGCTCCTTGGGATGTTTAAAGCTTGGGAAATCTTTTGGTATCCAAATCTGGCTTTAAACTTCTCCACAACAGTATCACGGACCTGCCTGGTGTGTTCCTTGGTCTTCATGATGCAGAACCCTGAGACTATCACAGAGCAGGTGCATTTATACGGAGACTTGATTACACACAGGTGGATTCTATTTATCTTCATCAGTCATTTAGGACAAGATCATTCAGAGATCCTCAATGAACTTCTGGAGTGAGTTTTCTGAACTGAAAGTAAATGGGCCGAATAATTTTGCACGC
Organism: Rhinella marina; assembly: GCA_900303285.1. Taxonomy (NCBI): domain Eukaryota; kingdom Metazoa; phylum Chordata; class Amphibia; order Anura; family Bufonidae; genus Rhinella; species Rhinella marina. Next base: position 12,008 of record ONZH01030451.1, on the reverse strand, counting down.
CCCAACTTTTCAGTTTTATTATTACAAAAAAAGTTTAAATGATCCAATAAATTTCGTTCCACTTCACAATTGTGACCCACTTGTTGTTGATTCTTCACCAAAAATTTAAAATGCTATATGTTTTTGTTTGAAGCCTGAAATGTGGCAAAAGGTTGAAAAGTTCCAGGGGGCCGAATACTTTCGCAAGGCACTGTTTGAATACATATGTACATAAAAAATAATTGCAGATGGAGGATCAAAGTGAAATCAGCAAGTGTACATAAAGAGGTATGGATAGTAGGTCAGTGTAGAATACATAATCCTAAATAATGAGGGCAGCTATAAGACAAAGATGGGAGAGAAAAATTATGAGAAACACCCTAAGTCGTAGTCCTATTGAGGCTTCTTGGTTCCAGGGTTTGTAATTGGTGAATCCAGAATGCCTTCCTTTGTTTCAACATCCGGGAGATGTCACCTCCTCTCCTGGGGGTTTCTAGTTGCTCAATAACTTGGAAGCAAAGTTGCGCTATACTATGTCCTTTAGAGATAAAGTGCGCTGGGATGGGTAGGAGGGTATTTAAGCATCGGACTGTGGATTTGTACTTACAGATTCTATCCCTGATGCATTGCGTGGTCTCCCCTACGAAAATTAATCCGCAGGGGCATTTGATTATGTAAATGACATTGGATGAGTCACAAGTATAGAAGCCATGTATTTGGAAAGCCTTGCCAGTGTGTGGGTGGTAGAATTCTTTGCCCTCAGTGATGGCAGGGGAATGTCCCCTTGCGCTCTGTTTTCAGGAACATTTGCCTGGGTAACTTTATGCGAGAACCCTCATCGGCTCTTATTAGGCTGTCTTTTAGGTTTTTTGGACGCCTATTGCAGGGTAGTAGACGGTTGGCAAATTCCTGAATCTCGGGATAGGCCTGATGGAGGAGGGGTCAATTTCTACGCAAAATGTGCTGTAGCTTTTTGACAAAAGGGTGGTACATGTGAACAAATGCCAATCTAGGGCCTTGGACTTTGTTACGGTGGGGTTTGACAGACAGTCCTTCCCGAATAACTTTGTGTGGGTAACCCTTGTTTTTGAAACGTGTGGACATTTCGGATAGTCTGTATTGTTTAGTGTAATCATTATCCACTATACGTGAAATCCTTTCAAATTGTGAACGGGGGAGGGACTCTTTACACTATTGGTGTGAACACTCGAGAAATGTAACAGGCTGTTCCGATCTGTCGGTTTAACTTATAGACCTATGGATAGATTGCCTTTGTCATCCTTATGTACCATAGTAACAAGAAAGTTGATTGATGTTGTACTGTTGTGGAGGGTGAATTGTAGTTCCGGCCATATGGAGTTTAGAGTGGATGTAAATAGTTGTAGGGAATCAATTTCACCATTCCAAATGCAGAAGATATCATCTATATATCTCTTCCAGATGACTACATGCTGTTGGAAAGTAGGATTTGTGTAGATGTGGTCCTGTTCAAAAATGGCCATATAACCATTAGCGTAAGGGGGCGCCATATGAGCCCCCATCGCAGTCCCTTGTTTTTGTACATAAAAATTGTCCTGGAACATGAAATAGTTCTCTGTTAGTACGAGGTGTAGGAGGTCCATGTATAGGGCAATAATGTCTATGTGGATGTTGGCCTGTCTTAGTAGCCTACCTGGTAGCTGCAAGTCCTTTGGTGGGGGTAATGGAAGTGTAGAGGCTAACTACATCAAAAGGTGACTAGAATGGAGTTTGGGAGAACCTGTTTAGTGTTCCTGATGATGTTGAGGAAGGCTGAAGTATCAAGGAGGAAAGACTCTGTAGCTTTGACTATTGGTGTAAGAATTTTCTCTAGGAAGACTGAATTGGAGAGAAGATAGAATCTGATGAGGAATGGGACGCCCTGGCGGTTTTTGGAGGTGTTTGTGCACCTTAGGTAGAGTATACAGGACTGGTATTATTGGGTGGCTTTTGGTGAGAAAAATGCATGTTTCTTGGTCAATAGTGCCTTTTTGTAAATGTGCAGTAAGAATATTACTTATTTTTGTGGCAATACTGGGCGTGGGATCTTGTGACGCGCTCATACACGTTAGTGTCACCCAATTGGCTATAAATCTCCTCCAGATAGTCTTTTCTATCCATGACCACCAACCAACCACCACCACCACCAACCAACCACCTTTGTCGGCAGGTTTGATGATTAAGTCCTTGTTCATCCTAAGTGCTCGCAATGCTTCATGTTCCCCGGGTGTCATGTTGGATTGGCGGCTGAACTTGTTCATCTCAATGTCCTTTCTGAGGACCTCCATATCCCTGTTGACCAAGGAAATGTAGGTCTCCACCAGATGCAAGTTTTTTGGAGGGATGAAAGAGCTTCTGGATTTTAATCCAGGCTCTTTAGCCGTAATCTGGGCTGAATTTCAGCTACCATGTCTATCCTTTGTAGCTTTATTTTAAAATCTCTGTAGATCAAGTTCAGTTTGAAATAAGTCAAACTTGTAGGAAGGGCAGAATGAAAGTCCCTTTTTGTAAGACCCGAATCTGTAATGGGCTCAGGGTTGTGGAAGAAATGTTAATGACTAGTGACTGTGGTAAGGTTTCCTTACTGGGATCTCGTTGTTAGAGCTTGGGAGATGTCCCTCTGAGGTCTCATGGGTCGGTCTCTTCTTCTTGGGCCCCTGCCTCTTCTTGGTCCTAAAAAAGAACTCGAGGGATTTGGTTGTCTGTGGTAGGCTTCCCCTTCCCGGCTTGAGTAGGAGGAATCTGAGGAGGATGCATATTCTCTCTGATAGTCTTGTGGCTGTTGGTGACTGTACGCCATTTGTAGATCCTGTTGGTGCGGTAGTCTTCTGTGTCTCTCTGAAATTTCCTTCTTTTTTGATTTTCAATCTCCCATCTGTGGTTACCAGGTGAAGTGGACAATTTCTCCTTCAAGGTACTGTACTCTGAGGCTTGTAGTGTGGCTTGAAGTTGGAATTCCGCTGTATTAATCTGTTCCTGGATTTTCAGGATATTCTTCTCCAGAAATGAAATAGTCAAAGTCATCAGATTCAAGGAGCGTTGATCGTGTTGTCATCCGTAAACCCCTTGGGATACGGTGTTCTTTTATATATTCCACAAGTGTTGCGTTATGCAACTGGTAATTAATCAATCGGCGAGATTCCTTCTCCAGGTCTCTACTCTTGACCTCTGAGTTAGGAATCTGCAGAAAATCTCGGGGAGTAGTTACCTGCTTCCTTTCTTGATCATTGTATGCAAATGTTGACATCACAGAGTGTGGATCCCCAATGGGAGGTCACAATTAGCATGGGTCAGGTCACACTCTTGTAAAAAAAGGGTGGAAGACAAGAGGCGGTTTCCAGGCCACGTAAACTAATGTGAATGAGACTCCTTTACTCCAGTAGGTTGCTTCAATAAGAGCTTTTATTGTGCGATTTTAAGTACAGCCTAAAACGTTTTCGGCAATAGCCTTTGTCAATAAGCTGAAATGTCACATAAAGAGGAAACAATCAATGCAATCATAGTATATAAATGGTGATAACAAAATAGCACAAATAATAATAAATAGGAACGGGGTAATGGGCAGGTAAGTACAACCTGAGGATAGGTGTCATGTATGAATGAGAGTAATACATGGCTCCAGATATCAAGTCAGAGCACAGTAGCTAAGTGGAGACCCAGAAATATATGTATGTCATAGGATAAAGTCTATAATAGAGGAACAGCTTGTGTGAAATCTGTTGCCAATCACTAATATGTTAGGTGATATTGTGGTGGCGGAAGCTGTTAAATGCAGACACACAGCAGGTAACTAGTCATGCTGATAGGAGAAAATTATCACAAGCGCCGGTGCCCCTTACCTGTCTATAACGCAGTGTTCTACGCTTAGTGAAAATCCACAGGCAGTATGTCCGCCCCTCGGTTAGTTGTGTCACAAAAATTCTCCACGTAGGCTAGGCCTTATCTATAAGTAAAATATGTTCTAGAATTGGTATCTTATAGGTAATATAAACATTTACTATAAGAGACAGATCTCACTGATGACATGTCACATCACACAGCGGCTCCTGCTTCCTTACTGGCGGCGCTGGTTTCTGTCACTGAGTGTGACTAAGCAGATCGGTGGAGAAGCAGTTTCCGCTCACTGCTGCTTCAACAATCATTTTAACAATTCATTTCATGAGGCACATTTTTGCACTTTTTTAATATTATAAAAAATCATAATAAAAAACGCCTATAAACAGCCTCTCATTAATTTGAATGGAAGTCAGATTCGCTATGGGGCCCCTCGATTTCTATATACGCCCCTGTCTCCATCCGCCAAAGTCCCGACCTATTGACATCACCATCACTTCAGTATGACGGCCGCGGTCCCTCACACCAGTCCCAGACGATATCTCCAGGCGCCCAGGGGCATCGATCCAGGGGGTCCAAAGCCTCTCGAATTTAGCCAGGGCCTCCTCTTCCTATAAACCCCCCACTCTAGGTTGATTAGCCAGTTAATCTTGGCTATATATTCGGTTGTACTGGGGCTGCACTCGTCCAGCCAATGTTGGGCAATCAGTTTAAGAGCCACATATAGCATTCTGGCCACTGCTACCTTCCCGGGCTCAGTAATTGGCAGGTCCTTCACGTATCCCAATACACATACAAATGGAATCACATGCAGTGTAACAGCATATAAAGAATTAACCCTTTGGAGGTTTTTGCGTTTTCATTTTTCTTCCCTATTTTCCGTGAGCCATAACATTTTTATATTTTCGTAGCTGTATGAGGGCTTAGTTTTTGTGGGACAAGTTGTAATTTCGAAGGCGCCATTAATTATGGCATAAAATGTAGTGGGAAGCAGTAAAAAAAATCCAAATGTGGTGGAATTGGAAAAAAATGCAATTCTTCCACCATTTTATGGGTTTTGTTCCCACTGCGTTTCGTTTGCGGCAAAACTGACCCATGCCCTTCGTTCTCTGGGTCAGTACGATTACAACGATACCCCATATGTATAGAGGTTTGTTATGTTTAAACAATGTAAAAATAAGTTTAGACTTTAGAATTTTTTTTTTTTTTACATCGCCATATTCTGACCCCCATAATTTTTTTTATAGTTACATCCACTGAACTGTTTAGGGGCTCATTTTTTGCTGGACAATTCATAGTTTTTTTTTTTATACCATTTTGGAGTGTGCGTGACTTTTTGATCACATTTTATTACATTTTTTTGAGGTAAGTGAAGTAATGAAAAATGGAAAATAGGCCATTTTGACCCTTTTTTTCCATTATGCAATTCGCCATATTGGAAATTTTTTCTTATATTTCAAAAGTATGGATGTTTTCAGTCACAGTAATACCCATGATGTTTATATTTATTGTTATATAGATTTAAGGTATTTATTTTTTAATTATATGGAAAGGGGGGTGATTTAAACTTTGATTTATATATATATAGATATTTTTTTTTTTTAACATTTAAAAAAAAAATTGTGATTATTTGAAGGATCTATAAATAATGTTTTTGAATTTTTCATTTTGAACCATCAGGGATTTTTAAAATCCTGGTTTAAGTCAGTTTTGCTCATTTCTTATCCTGGCCTGCCATCTAGTGGCCAAAATAAGAATTTAATCTTGAATGCTGTAAGCCTCGTCAGCAAGGTTTACAGCGTTCAGATCAACTGCAGATGCCCCGATTGGCCACACGGGGCATCTGTAGGACACCCGGAAGCACGAGCGAGCGGGCGTAATGTTCCCACATTGCTCCAGCGCCGTACATGTAGTAGTGAAAGGGGTAATGAGATGTATAACAGTGCGCCAAAAGCCCTCCAAAGGCAAGCATGACCACAGAAAGTGTAACTTACCCACACGCTCCCCTCAACAACAAGGAACACTTGGAATCCGAGCAGATTCCGATATCAAACAATAACTGAGGGATTTGTAGACCCGATGGATTAAGTATAAGTGTGACAACTTATGGACCTCACTGAGGGAGAGCTGGGGAATCCTTTCTATAATATCTCCTGCCATTGGTTTTCCTCTAAGGGCCCCACCTCTACTTCCCACCTTTCCCTGCGTCTCACTGGGTATTCCTGCAGAACCAGGTCCAGTATAGCCTGACAGAGTAGAGAAATGACTCCTGAAGAGAAATTCCTCCGATCTATAAGGGTGATGTGTGATACTAGTAATTTCAGGGGGTCTGTTTCAGCAGTATAGTATTGGGAAGCACAGTGGACACAGTATTGGGGGTGGCAGGATGGGGTGTTAAGAAGATGTGAGGAGGAGGATGGAAAAATAGGAAACTAAGATGTCTTGTTGTCAAACTCTGCAGAGACGAGACGCAGCTGTAAGAAATCATCATGGCGGTTTGGTCTGAATACAGAAGATGAGGAAAGAGAACATTTACATCAGCGGAGACATCACTGGATGTAAGAGGTACATATGTGGTGCTGTATTCTCCTGTATGTTTTGTAGCGCTGTCTGTAATGTTTTCCAACTATGTCTTTAACCCCTTGGCGACATTGGACGTACCGGTACGTCCTGAGCACGAGGTAGTTCGTGCTACAGGGCGTACCGGTACGTCTTGCATTGAAACCCCCCCTGCTCAGTGCAGGGGGGTTAAATGCTGTAATGGGTGCTGTTTAGGGCACCCAGCCACCCATAGTTAAGGCCTCGGGGGGTGCCGTGCACCCCCATAAAGGCGATCGCTGTGAATGGCTGGTCTATTCAGACCAGCCATTCACAGCAGGCAAGGGTACTCGGCGGGGATAGCGCTATTCTAGCGAATCCCGCCGAGTGTCAGTAATTAGGGGGAGGTCAGGGTGTCCCCCCCGCCCCCTGATTAGCTGTGGCAGATGGCGTGGGCAGATGGGCAGGCGGGGGGGAGACCTGCAAACGTGCGGGCGCTGCCGCGAGTGCCGGCCCGCAACGATCTTTCAGTAATGGCTGATCTTTATTCAAGCAGAGTATCAGCATACAGCTGAATACTCTGCTTGAAACTGCTGACATCGGTGCTGGCACCGATGTCAGCAGTTTAACCCCTTCCATGCCGCGGTCCGTAGGGACCCGCTGTATGGAAGGGGTTAACAGGAGGGAGCGCTCCCTTCCTCTCCCATCGGCGCTGCGGTGCGCTGGCAGCGCCGATGGTGTGGGCAGATGAGAGGGAGGAAGCTCCCTCTCCCTTCCATCGGGACGCTGCTCTGCTGTGCAGCGTCCGATGGTTACCATGGCAACCAGACGCTTTCGTCTGGCTTGCCATGGAAGCCTGTTCAAGCTCCTGCTAAAGGCAGGAGCTTTGAACAGGCTATAAGAAAATACACTGCAGTACACTATACAGTGTACTGCAAGTGTATTGTAAAATACCAGACCACTGGTTCTTGAAGAACCAAGTGGATCTGAGTCAAGAAAGTGGAAAAAAAAAAAAAAAAGTTAAAAAAAGTTTAAAAAATTGATTAAAAATAAAAAACACACAATACATAAACATGTTAGGTATCGCCACATCCGTAACAATCTGCCTCTATAAAATATTACATGAGGTGGCCCCCCAGGCGAATGCTGTAAAAAAAAAATTTAAAAAAACTATGGCAAAATAGCCATTTTTTTCCCTCTTCCCTCACAAAAACTGTAATAGCAGGCGATCAAAAAAGGCGTATTTACCCCAAAATGGTATCAATTCAACCGTCATCTTGTCCCGCAAAAACTGTACCCCTACCTGAGACAATCGCCTGAAAACTGAAAAAAATATGGCTCTCTGAAAATGGCAACACAAAAAAAATATTTTATTCTGTTTCAAAAATGCATCTAATGTGTAAAACTTTCCAACAATAAAAAAGTTGGAGTATATTGGGTATCGCTGCGTCCGTAACACCTGCTCTATAAAAATATTACATGAGATGGCCCCCCAGGCGAATGCTGTAAATTTATTTTTTAAAAAACTATGCAAAATAGCCATTTTTTTCCCTCTTCCCTCACAAAAAGTGTAATAGCAGGCGATCAAAAGGCGTAATTACCCCCAAAATGGTATCAATTCAACCGTCATCTTGTCCCGCAAAAACTGTACCCTACCTGAGACAATCGCCTGAAAACTGAAAAAATATGGCTCTCTGAAAATGGCAACACAAAAAAAATATTTTATTCTGTTCAAAAAATGCATCTAATGTGTAAAACTTTCCAACAATAAAAAAGTTGGACATATTGGGTATCGCTGCGTTCCGTAACAACCTGCTCTATAAAAAATATTACATGAAATGGCCCCCCAGGCGAATGCTGTAAATTTTTTTTTTAAAAAACTATGCCAAAATTAGCCATTTTTTTTCCCTCTTCCCTCACAAAAAGTGTAATAGGCAGGCGATCAAAAAAGGCGTAATTACCCCAAAATGGTATCAATTCAACCGTCATCTTGTCCCGGCAAAAACTGTACCCTACCTGAGACATCGCCTGAAAACTGAAAAAAAATTATGGCTCTCTGAAATGGCAACACAAAAAAAATATTTTATTCTGTTCAAAAAATGCATCTAATGTGTAAAACTTTTCCAACAATAAAAAAGTTGGACATATTGGGTATCGCTGCGTCCGTAACAACCTGCTCTATAAAAATATTACATGAGATGGCCCCCCAGGCGAATGCTGTAAATTTATTTTTTAAAAAAACTATGCCAAAATAGCCATTTTTTTCCCTCTTCCCTCACAAAAAAGTGTAATAGCAGGCGATCAAAAAGGCGTAATTACCCCCAAAATGGTATCAATTCAACCGTCATCTTGTCCCGCAAAAACTGTACCCTACCTGAGACAATCGCCTGAAAACTGAAAAAAATATGGCTCTCTGAAAATGGCAACACAAAAAAAATATTTATTCTGTTCAAAATGCATCTAATGTGTAAAACTTCCAACATAAAAAAGTTGGACATATTGGGTATCGCTGCGTCCGTAACAACCTGCTCTATAAAAATATTACATGAGATGGCCCCCCAGGCGAATGCTGTAAATTTTTTTTTTTAAAAAACTATGCCAAAATAGCCATTTTTTTCCCTCTTCCCTCACAAAAAGTGTAATAGCAGGCGATCAAAAAGGCGTAATTACCCCCAAAATGGTATCAATTCAACCGTCATCTTGTCCCGCAAAAACTGTACCCTACCTGAGACAATCGCCTGAAAACTGAAAAAAATATGGCTCTCTGAAAATGGCAACACAAAAAAAATATTTTATTCTGTTTCAAAAATGCATCTAATGTGTAAAACTTTCCAACAATAAAAAAGTTGGACATATTGGGTATCGCTGCGTCCGTAACAACCTGCTCTATAAAAATATTACATGAGATGGCCCCCAGGCGAATGCTGTAAAAATTAAAAAAAAAAACGATGCCCAAAATAGCCATTTTTTTCCCTCTTCCCTCACAAAAAGTGTAATAGCAGGCGATCAAAAAGGCGTATTTAACCCCAAAATGGTACCAATGAAAACCCCACCTCATCCTGCAAAAAATGAGCCCCACATAAGACAAATAGCTCAAAAAAATAAAAATCAATGCTCCCGCAAACCACTCCATCAAAATCTGTGTTGTAAAATCCATATGGCGCTCCTTCTGTTTTGAGTCCTGCCATGTGCCCCACAGCAGTTTACCACCACATATGGGGTGTTGCCGTATTCAGGAGAAAATGGAGTAACAAATTATGGGGGGGCTTTTCTCCTGTTACCCCTTATGCAAATAAAAAAAATTGGGGCTAAAGCAACATTTTATTGGAAGAAAAAAAAATGTTCATTTTCACAGCCAAGTGTTTCCAAAATTCCGTAAAACGCTTAGGGGTCAAAGTGGTCAGTACCCCCTTAATATATTCTTTGAAGGGTGTAGTTTCAAAAATGGGGTCACTTTTTGAGGGTTTCCACTGTAGGGGTACGTCAGGTCTCTCAATTACAAAATGGTGCCTAAAAACTATTCTAGCAAATTTTGCCTCCAAAATCCGTATGGCGCTCCTTTCCTTCTGACCACTGCCACAAACCATAGAGACGTTTACCACCACAAATGGGGTATTTCTGTAAACTGCAGAATCAGAGCAATGTAAATTGAGGTTTAGTTTGCTGTTAAACCCTTGCTGTGTTGCAAGAAAAAAAATATTAACATGAATAATCTACGAAAAAAGTGAAATTTTGAAATTTCACCTCCATTTTCCATTAATTCTTGTGGAACACCTCAAGGGTTAACAAGTTTGTAACAGCAGTTTTTTATAATTTGAGGGTGTAGTTTCTAAAATGGGGTCATTTATGGTGGGTTTTCATTATGTAAGACCCTCAAATCACTTTATATCTGCATTGGTGTTAAAAAAAAATGGTTTTGGAAAATTTGGTGAAAATTTGAAAAATGGCTTCTAAACTTCTAAGCCTCCTAACGTCCTAAAAAAGTAAAATGACGTTTACAAAATGATGCCAACATAAAGTAGACATATGGGGAATGTAAAATAATAACTATTTTTGGAGGTATTACGGTGTATTTGAAAGTAGAGAAATTGAAATTTGGAAATTTGCTAATTTTTCAGAATTTTTGGTAAATTTGGGATTTTTTCATAAATAAGGGTGAAATATATTGACTCAAATTTATGACTGTCATGAAGTACAATGTGTCACGAGAAAACAATCTCAGAATGGCCTGGATAAGTAAAAGCGTTCCAAAGTTATAACCACATAAAGTGACACATGTCAGAATTCAAAAATTTGGCCCAGACATTAAGGCCAAAATGGGCTCTGTCCTCAAGGGGTTAATGGGGTTAACCTCCATAACGACCCTCCCCCCAATGCCCGTGCCCCTCATATAGATTATACTTACTTACTTACTCCATTACCCGGCACCCGGTCAAATAGCAGGCTGTGACGTGGATGAGCTTGCCTATTCTCACCTTCGATGCTAGGGAGGCTCTTCCCCCCAAAGTCATCGGATGTTTTGATCCACGTGACGGGGAGATGCAGTGGCTGCCGTGCAGGGTTCAAGAGCAATGCTGGTGCCGTGGAGTGGGGTAAGTATAATCCATTTGAGGGGCCTGGGCATTGGGGGTTATGTTTTAGATGTTGGATAACCCCTTTAACAGTAGGGTTTGAAGGAAGGGGTTAGGTTGAGAATTTGATAGGGAGGGGGGCGCCATTTCCATTTTTGCACCAGGGCCCATGAGCATTTAGCTACTACCCTGGTAAGAGCCAGGGAAGTTCTAGGAGTTGTAGTTATCTCCTCTTATGCCTCCTCCCTGTGTTGTCCTTTGATATTACATAAAAATTGCTTGGGCATGCTGGGAGTTGTAGTGCTCTTCTTTCATACCTCCTCCTGTAATATCCTCTGATATTACATAATAAAAGATTGGACATGTTGGTAGTTGTAATCCCATCCTCTTTTAACACTTCCTGTATTGTGCTCTATTACATAATAACGGCCTAGACATGCTGGGAATTATGGTCCTCTCCTCTCATACCTTTTTCTGTAACGTGCTCTGATATTACATAATAATGGCCTAGACATGGTGGGAGTTCTAGTTCTCTCCTCTTGTATCAAGGCACTTACTAATGTACTGTGATTATCCATATTGCTTCCTTTGCTGGCTGGATTCATTTTTCCATTGCATTATATGCTGCTTGTTTCCGACCACCCAGCAATCCAGCAGCAATGGCCGTGCTTGCACACTACAGAAAAAAGTGCTGGACTATGAGCACTCCCACAGTCCCAGCTACCAGAGAGACCTGTGCTTTCCTCTGTATTGCACAAGCACGGCCACAGCCACTGACTGGAATCTCAGGACAGGACTTGCGCTTCAGCGTGATGACATTTCACAGGTCCTAACCTGCACATCCAGTGCACAGTGAGTGTTTACAGCAGTGTCATTGAAAGGAAGAGAGGAAGTGAGTTCAATATGCCCAGGATTGTGCCACCTTCACAGAAAGTAAAAAAAAAAAAAACTTTACATACTCACCTTGTTCCCCAGCAGCAACAGGTTACACCTCAGCTGCTCTGGTCTGTGTAGGAGGAGTAGGAGCAGGGGCTGACTGCCAATCCGGCCCCACCAATCTCTCTCGTT
>ONZH01030450.1:0-25485 GCA_900303285.1 Rhinella marina | reverse complement strand
AGGGTCCGGAATTTCCTTCCAGTACCTCGTACATTGGAAGGGGTTCGGTCCTGAGGACGTCTTGGTACGTGACCAGGATGCATGCGACTCGCTCATTCAAAAGTTCCATCTGCGCATCCCGAAGCCTGCTCCGCTGGGTAAGGGTCCGGTGGCCCCTCGTGAAGGGGGGTACTGTCACGCGGGTCGGCGTCGCGCTCCCTCTGCGACATCGCCGGACCTCTCCGCCCCCCTAGAGACGAGCAATAGGGAATGAAGTGCTGGTGTCACCAGCACTCATGAGTTTAATCTTGTTTGGGTTTAGCCATGTGGTGCTGATCAACCACATGGCACTTTGCTTGTTTGGACAGCTTGCTCCGCCTCAGTCATGTGTGCTGGCCAATCACATGATCCTGGGTGGGCTATTAAAGATGGCAACTGCCTCACTCAGATGCCTGTGATTAGTTTATACTTTTGATCAGTGCATTGTGCGGACCCTTCTGTTTGGATTTGCTATTGCGACTCTTTGCGCCTAGGGCCGTTTGGGCAAGTGGAGTCTCTTAGGGTGACCCTCTGATACACGTTACTCCATTCCCTGCTCCCCTTGACAGATCATTATTGTATGTCCCGTACAGTGTTATATTATATGTATTAGTGTGTACTGTCCATCCTCTAGTGATCAGTGATATATTATATGTACAGTGGTTTCTAGTGGTACTGTCCTCTCTAGTGATCAGTGATATATTATATGTGGTACATGGTTATCTAGTGGTGTACTGTCCATCCTCCTAGTGATCAGTGACTATATTTATATGTCAGTACATGGTTATCTAGTGTACTGTAGTGATCGTGATATATTTATAGTACATGGGTGTGTACTGTCCTCCTCTAGTGATCAGTGATTATTATATGTACAGTACAGGTTATCTAGTGGGTACTGTCCTCCTCTAGTGATCAGTGATATATTATATGTACAGTACATGGTTCTAGTTGGTGTACTGTCCATCCTCTAGTGATCAGTGATTATTATTACAGTCCATGGTTATCTAGTGGTACTGTCCTCCTCTAGTGATCAGTGATATATTATATGTCAGTACATGGTATCTAGTGGTGTACTGTCTCTCTAGTGATCAGTGATATATTATATGGTAGTATGGTTATCTAGTGGTGTACTGTCCATCCTCTAGTGATCAGTGATATATTATATGTACAGTACCATGGTTATCTAGTGTGTACTGTCCTCCTAGTGATCAGTGACTATATTATATGTACAGTACATGGTTATCTAGTGGTGGTACTGTCCTCCTCTAGTGATCAGTGTATTATATTTACATGTATAGTACATGGTTATCTAGTGGTGTACTGTCCTCCTCTAGTGATCAGTGATATATTATATGCCAGTACATGTGTGTTCTAGTGGTTGTTACTGTCCATCCTCTAGTGATCAGTGATTATTATATGTCTCAGTACATGGTATCTAGTGGTGTACTGTCCTCTCTAGTGATCAGTGAGTATATTATATGTACAGTACATGGTTATCTAGTGGTGTATGTCCTCCTCTAGTGATCAGTGATATATTATATGTCAGTACATGGTTATCTAGTGGTGTACTGTCATTCCTCTAGTGATCAGTGATATATTATATGTCGTGGTGGTTATCTAGGGTGTACTGTCCATCTCTAGTGATCAGTGATATATTATATGTAGTACATGGTTATCTAGTGGATGTACTGTCCTCCTCTATGATCAGTGATATATTATATGTACAGTACATGGTTATCTAGTGGTGTACTGTCCTCTCTGTGATCAGTATATATTATATGTCCAGTACTGGTTATCTAGTGGGTGTACTGTCTGATCATGATTATTATATGTATAGTACATGGTTATCTGGTGTACTGTCCTCTAGTGATCAGTGATATATTATATGTACAGTACATGGTTATCTAGTGGTGTACTGTCCTCCTCTAGTGATCAGTAATATATTATATGTCCAGTACATGGTTATCTAGTGTACTGTCCTCCTCTAGTGATCAGTGATATATTATATGTCCAGTATGGTTATCTAGTGTACTGTCCTCCTCTAGTGATCAGTGATATATTATATGTCCAGTACATGGTTATCTAGTGGTGTACTGTCCTTCCTCTAGTGATCAGTAATATATTATAGTACAGTACATGTTATCTAGTGGTGTACTTCCTCTTCTAGTGATCAGTGATATATTATATGTACAGTACATGGTTATCTAGTGGGTGTACTGTCCTCCTCTAGTGATCAGTGTATATTATATGTCCAGTACTGGTTATCTAGTGGTGTACGTCCTCTAGTGATCAGTGTACATGGTTATCTAGTTTGACTGTCTCCTCTAGTGATCTATATGTACAGTACATGGTTATCTAGTGGTGTACTGTCATCCTCTATGATCAGTGATATATTATATGTACAGTACATGTGTTATTCTCCAGTGGTGTACTGTCCTCCTCTAGTGATCAGTGATATATATATGTCAGTATATGTACGTTGTACTGTATCCTAGTGGTGGTCTACTGTCCTCCATCCTCTAGTGATCAGTGAATATATATTATATGTACTACATGGTTATCTAGTGGTGTACTGTCCTCCTCTAGTGATCAGTGATATATTATATGTACCAGTACATGGTTATCTAGTGTGTACTGTCCTCCTCTAGTGTCAGTGATGTATTATTATGACAGTCCATGGTTATCTAGTGGTGTACTGTCCATCCTCTAGTGATCAGTGATATATTATATGTACAGTACATGGTTATCTAGTTGGTGTACTGTCCATCCTCTAGTGATCAGTGATATATTATATGTTATATGTAAGTGGTTATCTAGTGGTGTACTGTCCATCCTCTAGTGATCAGTGATATATTATAAGTCCGTCCATATACTATCTAGTGGTGTACTGTCCATCCTCTAGTGATCAGTGATATATTATATGTCCAGTACATGGTATCTTATGTTACTGTCCTCCTCTGTGATCAGTGATATATATATGTCCAGTCATGGTTATCTAGTGGTGTACTGTCCTCCTCTAGTGATCAGTGATATATTATATGTCCAGTAACATGGTTATCTAGTGGTGTACTGTCATCTTAGTGATCTACAGTACATAGTTATCTACTGTGTCCTCTAGTGATCAGTGATATATATATGTCCATGGTACATGGTTATCTAGTTGGTTACTGTCCTCCTCTAGTGATCAGTGATATATTATATGTCCAGTACAGGTTATCTAGTGGTTGTACTGTCCATCTCTAGTGATCAGTGATATATTATATTTACAGTACATGGTTATCTAGTGCGTGTACATTCCCTCCTCTTAGTGATCAGTGATATATTATATGCTATAGTACCATGGTTATCTAGTGGTGTACTGTCCTCCTCTAGTGATCAGTCATATATTATATTACAGTGACATGGTTATCTAGTGGTGTACTGTCCCCTCTAGCTGATCAGTGATATATTTATATGTACAGTACATGGTTATCTAGTGGGTGTACTGTCCATCCTCTAGTGATCAGTGATATATATTATGTCCAGTACATGGTTATCTAGTGGTGTACTGTCCATCCTCTTAGGTGATCAGTGATATATTATATGTCCAGTACATGGTTATCTAGTGGTGTACTGTCCATCCTCTAGTGATCAGTGATATATTATATGTCCAGTACATGGTTATCTAGTGGTGTACTGTCCCTCCTCTAGTGATCAGTGATATATTATATGTAGCAAGTACATGGTTATCTAGTGGTGTACTGTCCTCCTCTAGTGATCAGTGATATATTATATGTACAGTACATGGTTATCTAGTGGTGTACTGTCCATCCTCTAGTGATCAGTGATATATTATATGTATAGTACATGGTTATCTAGTGGTGTACTGTCCATCCTCTAGTGGACTGCTCAGAACATTTTCAGGTGGCCTCACATGTGAATGCACCATATGCTCTTCTTTACATGTGGATAACGTGTGATGTTATGGATTCTCTTCTGTCTTTTTCTTTAGGTAGATTCCAGTCATGGAGACCAGTTCGGCAAACATTCTTACCGGACGCCTGTTAATGAGACAAATATACATATTGAGGGAAAAAAACATAGAACAGAAGCTGAATCCAATCATAAGCTGCATGACGGCAGAGGTAGGTGTAAAAACGTTAAAGGGTAAAAGAAACTGGCGATAAACTGGAGAGACAACGTAGACTGGACACCGCTCAGGAACTTACCTTACATTGCCAGACTTACCATAAAAAAAGGAATTTTGTTTCAAAAAGTTTGGGAGTTTACTTTTTTTTTTTAGTTACAGAAGAGTCTAATAAGTGGTAACGGCCACACGCTCAGGTTTTCTGATGCACTTTAAGAAGCCAAGACCAGGAGTGAATTACGCAGGAGGAGACATTGTATCTGTCCTTCATACTTCTCCCTTTTTTGATCCACTTCTGATTTTGGTTTCCCAAAGCTCATCGGGAAACCTGACCGTGTGATCTTACTCTAAAGTTGTTGTAACGTAATATCTTCTTTTCTGTTACAGCCCCCCACACCGGAAACAAAGAGGTCACTGCCCATGAGATAAATAACTCCACGTTACAAAGTGAACAGTTCTTTCAATCAATGTTGGACTGTCAAAAACAGCTGCTATCGTCCATGGAAAATCTCGGAAAAAATCTATCTGAAGGTTTCCACAGTCTTTGTCAGGAACTAAGAAATGTGACCAGTTTAATTACTTCCTTCCAGATGGAGATATCGAGACGAGAACATCGTCCTCCATCATCTACAGAAACAAACAGTGGACGGAATGATCTTACCACCACGTCAAGGGTTGTGGATGTTTCTGAAGAGGACAGTTCTCAAGGTTATGGGGAGCAGAAGTCCTTATTGACAGATGGTTTAGAGACTCAAATAGATGGTGCGACACCTGCAGAAGAAGTAGAGGTCGGAGAGCAGCCGCCCCACAGGGTAAAGCAGGAGAGGAATGGAGGGTCAGTAACTGGAAAGCATGCTGCGGAGAGAGGAGAACCTTGTGAACTTGGAGAAAGCGTTGAGCAATGTGGTCCGCCATTAAAGAAAAAGAAATAAATGTTGATTTTGGTTTATATAAATGATTTCCCTGCAGAAGATGACTTCCAGTCTGTGGCATCATTAGAACATCCAGATCCCAGAAACATCTCCGTATCTGAGAGACGACATAAGCTGAAGTTCTGGCCGGGGACATCATGACTTCTCCTGTCCTCACAGATACTTCCTGCCGACCAGTAGATGAATGGATCACACGTTGCTCATGGCCCCTTGGATTTACACCGGTGCGGTTCATGCACATTTTGCTCTTGACAATAACAGAAATTTCTGCAACTAATCTATTCACGCACAGTGGATTTGTGGCAGAAATTTGTATCTGAATTTAACTTCCAGTCATCCGAGGTTGCTTCGTCAGAAATTAACATCATAACTTAGGAATGCTTTTTTTTTAAATGCAAGCCATTCTCGGGTTGTTCCGTCATGACGCATCGTACTTCATGTCAGTGGTAATTTTCAGTTGATACGTTTTGCATTTTTTTATTAAAAAAAATCAAAAATTGAAAAAAAATTCTGAAAAATAGACTTTTCAAAATTTTAATTTCTCTGATTTGAAGACAGTGATACCTCATAAAGTAATTACTACATAACATTCCTCATATGTCTATTTTATGTTGGAATCATGTCAGAAATGTAATTTTATTTTTTAGGATGTTAGAAAGTTTTGAATTTGCAAAGGGTTCACGGCCAAACAAAACTCGATATTTATTACAGTGATTCTGCAGTTTACAGAAACACCCCATGTAACATAGTTTATAAGTAACATAGTTTATAAGGTGGAAAAAAGACATCTGTCCATCCAGTTCAACCTGTTATCCTACATGTGTGGTCGTAAACTGCTGTATGGGCATGCGGCAGGGTGCAGAAGGGAAGGAGCACCATATATAGTAACATTGTTTATAAGGCTGAAAAAATACATCTGTCCTTCCAGTTCGGCCTGTTATTCTGCAAGTTGAGGAAGGCAAAAAACCCTGTGAGGTAGAAGCCAATTTTCCTCACTTTAGGGGAAAAAATTCCTTCCCGACTCCAATCAGTCATCAGAATAACTCCCTGGATCAACGACCCCTCTCTAGTTACTATAACCTGTAATATTATTACCCTCCAGAAATACATCCAGGCCCCTCCTGATCTCTTATAGTGAACTTACCATCACCACCTCCTCAGGGAGAGAGTTCTATAGTCTCACTGCTCTTACCGTAAAGAGTCCATAGTCTCACTGCTCTTACCGTAAAGAGTCCATAGTCTCACTGCTCTTACAGTAAAGAGTTCCATAGTCTCACTGCTCTTACCGTAAAGAGTTCCATAGTCTCACTGCTCTTACAGTAAGAGTTCCATAGTCTCAGTAAAGAGTCCATAGTCTCACTGCTCTTACCGTAAAGAGTCCATAGTCTCACTGCTCTTACAGTAAAGAGTCCATAGTCTCACTGCTCTTACAGTAAAGAGTCCATAGTCTCACTGCTCTTACAGTAAAGAGTCCATAGTCTCACTGCTCTTACAGTAAAGAGTCCATAGTCTCACTGCTCTTACAGTAAAGAGTCCATAGTCTCACTGCTCTTACAGTAAAGAGTCCATAGTCTCACTGCTCTTACAGTAAAGAGTCCATAGTCTCACTGCTCTTACAGTAAAGAGTCCATAGTCTCACTGCTCTCTTACAGTAAAGAGTTCCATAGTCTCACTGCTCTTACCGTAAAGAGTCCATAGTCTCACTGCTCTTACAGTAAAGAGTCCATAGTCTCACTGCTCTTACAGTAAAGAGTCCATAGTCTCACTGCTCTTACAGTAAAGAGTCCATAGTCTCACTGCTCTTACAGTAAAGAGTCCATAGTCTCACTGCCTCTTACAGTAAGAGTCCATAGTTCACTCTCTTACGTAAAGAGTCATAGTCTCATGCTCTACAGTAGAGTCCATAGTCTCCACTGTTCTTACAGTAAAGAGTCCATAGTCTCACTGCTCTTACCGTAAAGAATCCTCTTCTATGTTTATGTACAAACCTTCTTTCCTCCAGACGCAGAGGATGTCCCCTCGTCACTGTCACAGTCCTGGGGATAAATAGATGATGGGAGACATCTCTGTACTGACCCCTGATATATTTATACATCGTTATTACATCTCCCCTCAGTCGTCCTAATTTTGATAATCTTTCTGGGTCCTGTAGTCCACCCATTCCAGTTATGACTTTAGTTGCCCTCCTCTGAACCCTCTCCAGCTCTGCTATGTCTGCCTTGTTCACAGGAGCCCAGAACTGTACACAGTCCTCCATGTGTGGTCTGACTAGTGATGTGTAAAGTGGCAGAACTATGTTCTCATCACCGCCATCTATGCCTCTTTTGATGCAACCTATTATCTTATTGGCCTTGGCAGCAGCTGTTTGACACTGGTTTCTACAGCTTAGTTTGCTGCTCACTAAAATTCCTAGGTCCTTTTCCATGTCAGAGTTACCCAATGTTTTACCATTTAGTATGTACTGGTGACTTACATTATTCCTTCCTATATGCATAACCTTACATTTGTCAGTGTTAAACCTCATCTGCCACTTCTCTGCCCAAGCCTCCAGTCTATCCAGATTTATCTGTAGCAGTGTACTGTCCTCTGTAGTATATATACAGTATACTGTCCTCTGTAGTGTGTGTGTGTATATATTATATATATATATATATATATATATATATATATATATACAGTATACTGTCCTCTGTAGTATATACAGTGTGCTGTCCTCTGTAGTATATATATACAGTATACTGTCCTCTGTAGTATATATACAGTATACTGTCCTCTGTAGTGTGTGTGTGTATATATATATATATATATATATATTACAGTATACTGTCCTCTGTAGTATATACAGTGTGCTGTCCTCTGTAGTATATATATACAGTATACTGTCCTCTGTAGTGTGTGTATATATATATATATATATATATATATATATATATATATATAATACTGTCCTCTGTAGTATATATACAGTATACTGTCCTCTGTAGTGTGTGTGTGTGTGTGTGTATATATATATATATACACAGTATACTGTCCTCTGTAGTATATATATACAGTATACTGTCCTCTGTAGTATATATATACAGTATACTGTCCTCTAGTATATATACAGTATACTGTCCTCTGTAGTATATATATACAGTATACTGTCCTCTGTAGTATATATATACAGTATACTGTCCTCTGTAGTATATATATACACAGTATACTGTCCTCTGTAGTGTGTGTGTGTATATATATATAATATATATATATATATATACTGTCCTCTGTAGTATGTATACTGTCCTCTGTAGTATATATACAGCGTACTGTCCTCTGTAGTATATATATATATATATACAGTATACTGTGCTCTTCTGTGTTAATCACACATCACTACTTGCAGTTCACCAGTTATATTAGGCTACTTTCACACTTGCGTTTTATAATTCCGGTATTAAAGGGAACCTGTCATCTCCGAAACACCCCCTGAACGAGAGTAATCGGTGTATAGTGTAAGTGATGCTGAATCCGAATATGTAAGCTTTATCTTCGTACTCACTTCCATTCTGACGCTGTGCTCCCACAAACCAGCAGTAAAATGCACTCACTGGACTCCGGTGATCACTCACATAATGGAGACGACTCAAAGAAGAGTCCGGTGAGTGCATTTTACTGCTGGTTTGTGGGAGCACAGCGTCAGAATAGAAGTGAGTACGAAGATAAAACTTACATATTCGGATTCAGCATCACTTACACTATACACCGATTACTCTCGTTCAGGGGGTGTTTCGGAGATGACAGGTTCCCTTTAAGTTCCATCATAGGGGCTCAATACCGGAATAAAATGACAACGGACAACTAAAAGCATTCTGTTCCGTCTTCAGACCAGAGAGCAAACCGCAGCATGCTGCGGTTTGCTCCTCGGTCCAAGCATCATCACCAAGACGGATCCGTCATGACCCCCAATGCAAGTCAATGGGGACTGTGGGGAATCGTCGTATGTGCGCGCCGTCCTGCTCCTGAACTGCGCTGTGGAGACCTGCCGGGAGCATGTAAGTATGTGTATGTACTGTGTGACGTGTGGGGCCGGAGCGCGGTTCCGGCCCCACACATGTACCTGCGGCAGCACGGATCCCGCAGCACCCTTTACCTGCCGGATCCGTGCTGCCGCTAATGTGAAAGAGGCCTTAGTTAGGCTTCTGGCATTAGTGTACATACAATTAAGAGGTTGGTGTATATTTCTTACCCTACACCTTTCCTTCTGATCTGTTCTAGTTCCTCCTTCCATTCCTCCCCCAGTCCCATTACCTTGCCCCAGGTCTCTATCTTCCCCTCCTATAATGTAGTTACCCATAGTAATATAGTTTTTGGAATGCAGATTTTGTGTATTTTGTCCCTGTTGCATTTGAAGAGACCCTGATGTACCCTACAGTGAAAACCCCCAAAAGTGACCCCATCTTGGAAACTACACCCCAAAGGAATTTGTAAAGCTGTGTAGTGAGCACTACAGGTATTGCATAGAATTTAGAAACACTAAAATCTGCACTTTTGATTGCCGATCAGCTGTTACAGGGGGCTGCTGCGTTCCCAGGATTTCTGGCTCCCGTCATCTCTCCAGGTGCTGTACATTGTATACTGCTTGGTATTATAGCTCAGCTCTATTCACTTCTATGGGGCTGAGCTGCAACTAAGTCATGTGACCGATGTACGCTGACGTCATGGCCAAAGAGGCTGTTGTGCTCACGGAGAGCTGACCTTTTCTAACAGCTGATCAGCAGAGGGACTCATGCTGATCAGATATTGATGACCTATCTAGAGGATAGGCCATTGATGTTAATTATGTCCCCTTAGGGGGGCTGAACATACGACTATTAGATAGCTTCTCTGGTGCCCACTGCACTGTGTACAGTAGAGGTTGATAAGGGGTTAACCTTTTCCCGACATGTGACATAATAGTACGTCAGATCTCGAGTCCTCAAAGATGGCGCCCGCTCTGGAAAGAAGCAGGCGCCATGGCAACCGGATTCCTGCTGTTTCATACAGCAGGCACCCGTGGCTAATGTCCGCGACTGGTGGTAATGCTGATCGTAGACATTTAACCTCTCAGACCTGAACACAGCAAAACTTTGAAGCATGTGTTTCCGGGTATGCTCCGGCTCCCCTATGTGGCGATTGGAGGAGCCGGGGTGTGTATGTGGCAGAATGAGAAGAGGCTGCTGCATAGAAGTTTATATTGAGCCCCTAGGAGCTCCATAGACACAGTAACAATCCGAAGATTGCTTGTTATAGTTCCCTATATTAAACTAGTTTAAAAAAAATATTTTTAAAAATAGAAAATAAAAAAAAACAAATCACCCCTCTTTCCTCAAAATGAATACAAATGAGCGAATCTATTCGCCGCTTTGTATATTCGATACGAATCTTGGAAATTTTCCACTGCAAAGCGATTCCGGATTTTTTGAGATTCGCTCCGTTAGATTCGAAAATGTTCCTAAGGCTTTGTACGCATTCGCTACGTACTTGTCTGATAAATTGTACGCTAATTCCACGTATAAGTTACTCTATACGCTGTTGTGTACGAATTCAGTTAATTAGTGAACTTTTGCTGTTAGTTCGTTATTCGTGCGCAAAAGCCTGGGAAGAAAGCGGTCACCTGACCTAGTGGGCAGGGCTTGCTCTGATTGGCTCAGGCTCGGTCAGCCAGTGACGCATCACTTCTGCTGCGACTGCTGAGACGAGCAGAAGCACTGTGTGTGAAGTTCTGAGACTCTGAGACCTGTGTTGTTGAAATTGGGGTGTAATTGCTCTGGGAATCCATATTACACATCAGGGATACTGCAGGGCAAGTAATTAATCAGGCAGGGAGAGAGATAGGGAGAGAGACAAGGAGAGAAACAGGGAAAGAGACAGGGAGAGAGACAAAGACCAGCTGCAGGGCCACAGAATGAAGTGAAAATGTCTGGAATGGATAAGTAAAAGGGGTCCAGTCCCAGCCAGACCTCGAGCTCTAAAAAAAGGAGAAGGTGGCACAGGGCAGAAGTGCCAAAGGACCTGTAGCCGGAGCTTCTACTAGTAGTATTCACAATACTTGGCCGTTGTTCCACCAGGCTAACCCACCAAGGCGCAAAATTGTAGTGGAGGAGAAAGTGGATGAGGTAGTGGAGTGGACGGCACGCTCATCTCAGTCTCAGCCGGATGATCTGCTGTCATCTGCTGATACAGTGTCCATATGTAGCCAGGGGTCAGACTCAGAGCGTTCCTCCTGCTCCACCATTCCTCTCCAGCAAAGCCCGTCATTTTCGTACGCAATTTCAAAGAGGTTGCGTACCTTTTAAAACTGAACGTTCGTTATTAGTGCGCGAATGTTCACAAAACACCACATAATAACGTGTGATTTGTACACAGATTCAACGAATAGATTTGTAGAATATACGAATCTTATTAAAAGTTTGACGAATATTCAGCGAAGCGGATTTTGGATGATTCACTCATCTCTAAAAAAATGAACATAAAAAAAATCAACAAAAACACACATCTTGGGTATCACCGTGTGAGAAAAAGCCCGTGCTATCAAAATATAAAAATATTTATCCCATACAGAAAAAAAGCAAAATGAAAAAAGTGTCAAAATGGCCGATTTGACAATTTTTAGGCTCCTCCCACAAAAATAAAACAAAATGTCATAAGAAAGTGGTACACACCCCAAAATAGTATCAGTGACGATGAGCCCTCACACAGCTCCACGTACATAACTACAAAAAAGTTATAGGGGTCAGAAAATGGTGACGAAAAAAAAATATAATAAATATTTTACAACATAGTGAACGTTGCAAAACAAACAAAAAAAAAAAACATAAAACGGCGGAATAATTGTGTTTTTTCCCAATTCCGCCTCTACACCCATGGAAAGTCCCTGTGAAGACCCGCTGTCAGGAACTGCTGAATCTCCCTGGCAGTGATTACACAACCGCACAGAAATGCTGCCAATCTGGAATCTTCTCACAAGGAGGAGGGGGGGGGGATTGACCTTTAATGACCTTGGGAGGGACATTTATAACAGACCCCTGGAACAGTGGGGTGGATTTCCAGACCTTAAAGGGGTTATCCCACGAATAATGTAAAAAATGAAGATCAGACATCATACAGTCCATGACAACCTCTTTCTAACAAAGCTAGAACCAGCCCTGTACCTCACATGGATCCAGAGATCTCCACATTCATTGTACTAGATTTATATCAAGCTGACAGCTCAGGGGAGTGTCTTTTCTGCTGCAGCTCAGGGGGCGTGTCTCAGCTCTCCCTATCACAGCTCAGGAGGCGTGTCTCAGCGCTCCCTATGACAGCTCAGGAGGCGTGTCTCAGCGCTCCCTATGACAGCTTAGGAGGCGTGTCTCAGCTCTCCCTATCACAGCTCAGGAGGCGTGTCTCAGCGCTCCCTATGACAGCTTAGGAGGCGTGTCTCAGCTCTCCCTATCACAGGTCAGGGGGCATGTCTCAGCTCTCCCTATCACAGCTCAGGAGGCGTGTCTCAGCTCTCCCTATCACAGCTCAGGAGGCGTGTCTCAGCTCTCCCGATCACAGCTAAGGGGGCAAGTCTCAGCTCTCCCTATGACAGCTCAGGAGGCGTGTCCATGTTCTACCTATCACAGCTCAGGAGGCGTGTCTCAGCTCTCCCTATCACAGCTAAGGGGGCGTGTCTCAGCTCTCCCTATGACAGCTCAGGAGGCGTGTCCATGTTCTACCTATCACAGCTCAGGAGGCAGTTAAAAGTTGAAACTGAGCATGTGCGGCCTGCTCAGTGAATAGGTCAAAGGAATAAGAAATTAAGTGGCCCTATACAGATACATTTTACTGAATAACTCAGTAGCTATACAAAATTTTTAATGACATGCAATTACAGAAGTGTTCAGATCCAGGAGTTGGTTTGAAAACTTTAGAATATTTTTCGTGGGACAACCCCTTTAACAAGGGTAGGCTGCTCTTCTGGCTCTTCCTGGACCTCTTAGAACACGGTGGCTGTTAGACTTAAAGTGTACAGTGCCCCCTGGTGGACAGGACACAGATCACACTACAGGCACTGACAACATGAAGAAAACTGATGCTAATTTCATGATCACGCTGATAAGGGCCAGGAGACCCAAGCAGACTCATTGATGCCCAGCTCAAAGTGAGGCCGGGACTGGAGGTCTTATTTCCCAGGAATCACTGCTCCGGCCTTCCTCCATGCTCTCCACATGAAGGCCCGCACTGAGATGGCATTTAAGGGATCTGACGGATGACCTCCAAAAGACTGAAGCAGATCTGTTCCCACATGATACTAGTAATACCCCAAGTAATGGAGTCAGCAGAGAAGCTCAGACCTGTGAACGCCCATGTGGATGGAGTTATGGCCGCAATTACCGATGTTCCCACCATATGCCAGCCTCCTGCTCAATGTCCGGGGTCACCTACTGCAGGTCTCATACCTCACGAGGGCAGAAGTCACAAGCTCCTTGTATGCAGAGACTACAGGGTGCAGCTGATAGGTGGATGAACAGAGGATTGGCTACAGCCATATAATAACCTGAGAGCTGCTATCCCTTCAGATGCATGTAGCTATATAACTCTCCACTAGATGGCGCAGTGACACAAAGACCTTGTCCTGCAGCAGCGCAGAGGTGACGCCGTCCTACGTAGGACTACGGCTGAGCCTATAGAGCGCCATCAGGAGGACTACAGGTGCTTCATGTGTACTACAGCTGAAGAGGAGGAGGCTCAGTGTACTGATGACCTAATTGTTGTGCAAATGTACAGCGAGTAACCAAAGATAGCACCACTACCTGATAAAAGATAAGGCTACAGAATACAGCTCTGAAGTATAATACAGGATGTAACTCAGGATCAGTACAGGATAAGTAATGTATGTACACAGTGACTGCACCAGCAGAATAGTGAGTGCAGCTCTGGAGTATAATACAGGATGTAACTCAGGATCAGTACAGGATAAGTAATGTATGTACACAGTGACTGCACCAGCAGAATAGTGAGTGCAGCTCTGGGTATAATACAGGATGTAGCTCAGGGTCAGTACAGGATAAGTAATGTATGTACACAGTGACTGCACCAGCAGAATAGTGAGTGCAGCTCTGGAGTATAATACAGGATGTAACTCAGGATCAGTACAGGATAAGTAATGTATGTACACAGTGACTGCACCAGCAGAATTGTGAGTGCAGCTCTGGAGTATAATACAGGATGTAACTCAGGATCAGTACAGGATAAGTAATGTATGTACACAGTGACTGCACCAGCAGAATAGTGAGTGCAGCTCTGGAGTATAATACAGGATGTAACTCAGGATCAGTAATGTATGTACACAGTGACTGCACCAGCAGAATAGTGAGTGCAGCTCTGGAGTATAATACAGGATGTAACTCAGGATCAGTAATGTATGTACACAGTGACTGCACCAGCAGAATAGTGAGTACAGCTCTGGGGTATAATACAGGATGTAACTCAGGATCAGTACAGGATAAGTAATGTATGTACACAGTGACTGCACCAGCAGAATAGTGAGTGCAGCTCCGGAGTATAATACAGGATGTAACTCAGGATCAGTACAGGATAAGTAATGTATGTACACAGTGACTGCACCAGCAGAATAGTGAGTGCAGCTCTGGAGTATAATACAGAATGGGGGGTTCTGTTCCAAGTGGGGGTAATTATTTCTTGGTTTCTGTAATACTGAGATGCAACTTTAGGAAGAAATGCAGGAACTCGTTATTTCCTGCTCATCAGTCGGTCAATCATTGACCATATTAGGGCACTGGTGGCGAATGAACATTCATATGAACAGTCACTTAGGAGAGTCTCCAGCCATGAGCAGTGTCAATGATATTGTCCAGCGTGCAGTAACAGGACTTCTTCCACAAGTCTCCTGATTCTATGTTACAGATTAAGAATCTTAAGGGTTAAATTAACAATGTGGCTAATGGCTGGACTGTGTTGTGAAAGTAAGGGTTAATGTTAGATGTAGTTTCTCACAGATGGTCTTTATGGGATGTGTCCCTCATTTAACTCAAAGCCATAACCATCCAAGGACATTGTGGGAGTCAGCAGATTTTATAATAACCACAAGCTGTGACCCTGAGGTGATCCTGAAGTTCGGTTTCTTCTCATCCTACTGAAGTCACCTGACCTTCCTTTGTCATTTCTGGTGTTTTTGTAGATCTGTAGGGCGTGGATCTCCAGCGTGCTGCCCATATACAGCCGCAGGGATCTCCCTATGGTCTCCTCTGCTCCTGTGTACTAACGTGGTTTTAGGACAGTCGATAATTATCCACCATACAACAGATCTGGGTCAGATGATCATCATTGTCGGCCTGGTTCATTTATGGAAGAGTTCTCAATTACCTACCGGTTAACCCCTTCAGTACCAAGGACACTTTTCACCTTCCTGCCCAAGCCATTTTTTGCTAATCTGACATGTCTCACTTTATGTGGTAATGATTTGGGAACGCTTTTACTCATCCAAGCCATTCTGAGGAGATTTCCTTGTGGCACATTGTACTTCATGACAGTGGTAAATTTGAGTCGATATAGTTCACTTTATTTTTTTTTTAAAAAAATGCAAAACGGACCAAAATTTTTGAAAAATTCATTATTTTAAAAATTTCAATTTCTCTGCTTTTAAAACAGTGATACCTCATAAAATATTTATTACTTTAAAATTCCCTGTCTACTTTATGTTGGCAACATTTTACAAATGTTTTTTTTTTTTTTTAAGAACATTCCAAAACCCACTTTTTAAGGGCCAGTTCAGTTCTGAAGTCCCTGCCCATGATGCGGCCCCCCCTGCTGTATGTAAAGGTGGCGGCTCCGTTCCTAAGCCGCCGCCATCAGCAACGAGTGTCAGCTATATGCCGACACTCTGCTGTAACCCCTTAGATGCTGCAGTCAGCGGCATCCAAGGGGTTAACAGAGGAAGAGGGCTCCCTCTCAACCATCGGGCTTCTGCGCTGCGATGACAGCATCCGTAATGACCTGATCTATAAAATGATCATGGTACTAATCCTGCGTGGTGAACGCTGTACAAAATAAAAAACCATGGCCCCCAAATTGTACCAGTAAAAATTACAGCCCGTCCTGCAAAAAAAAAAACAAAAAACAAAAAAAACACAGCTACATTGATGGAAAAATCTAAGTTAGGGGTCCTTGATTTGGTGATGCCAAAAAAAAAAAAAAGTTTAACAAAGTGATTTTATGATATACAAGTCGTAGAACATGGAGGGAAAAAAAAAAAAAAAAACAACACACACACAAAATACAAGTTTGGTCTCACCATAACCATATCAACCCACATAATAAAATTATCACATCAAATATACCACATGGAGAACCCCATACTAAATAATAAAAAAAAAAAACTGACAGAAATTTTTGTCCATTTCACCTCCTAAAAAATGGAATAAAAAGAGCCCAAAAGTCATATAAACCCCCAAATTGTACCAGTAAAATTACAGCCGTCCTGAAAAAACACTCGCACACGGCTACATTGACGGAAAAATAAAACAAGTTAGGGATCTTTGAATCGTTGATGAAAAAAAAAAAAAAAAAAAAAGTTTAATAAAAAGTGATTTCATGATATAAAAGTGGTACCCCATGAACAAAACAATATGAATTTGGAATCGCCAGAACCGTATCAACTCACAGAATAAAAGTATCTTATCTAATATACCACAGGGAGAACCTCATAAAAAAAATAAAAAACATTGGCAACATTGCAATATTAGCCCACTTCCCCTCATAAAAAATTAAAAAGCGATGAAAAAGGTATTGGTACCTCAAAATGGTACCATTAAAAACGAAAGCTCACCCCGCAAAAAAAAGGCCCCACACACCTCAGTCAACAAAAAAAATAAAAATGTTATGGCCCTTAAAATCTATTTCAGCATATTCCATGTTAGAAAATGCAGACGCCGCTCCTTTCCTTTTGAATTCTGCCGTCGGCTCATACAGCGGTGCACCACCACATGGGGGTGTTGCCGTATTCAGGAGAAAATCGGTAACACATTATGGGGTGCATTTTCTTCTGTTAAATGTGGGCATAAGCGGCTTTTTCTTGTAAAAAATATAATTTTTCATTTTCACTGTCAAGTGTTTTTAAATTTTATGAAACGCTGAGATAAAAGTAGTCATTACACACCTCACTAAATTCTTTGAGGGGTGTACTTTCCAAGATAGTCACTTTTGGGGGGTTTCTACTGTAGGGGTGCCTTAAAATATGACAACACCCAAACCATATGTTGCTCCTTTCCTTCTGAGCCCTGCCGTGTTCCCGTACAGCAGATTACGAACATAAAATGGGGTGTTTGTAAACTGCAGAATCAGAGAAATAAATAATCGAGGTTCGTTTTGCTGTTAACCCTTGATGTGTTATAGGAAAAATTGGATTAAAATGGCAAAGACATTTGCTGATGTTTTGAGTCTTCTGCTTCAAGAGAGTACTAGTTGGTTAATCCATAAGATGATTAAGTAAAGATTCTTCTGATGGTGAGGAAATTCATGAGGAACAACCTTCTTTACTTAGACTTGCGTAGCTGCAACATTAGTCTAGGTAAAGAGGTTCCTCATGGATTTCCTCACCTTCAGAAGGAGTCTTTAAATGGCAGGGTATTTTATTTTATTTTATTTTTTTAATAGCCTTGTCTACTTGAATGGTTAATTTTGTGAATGTCTTCCAAAATCTTTGTCTCTGACAACTAGATTCTTCTAGGTATCTTCCCAGTCAAAACTCTCTTACCCTTGGCCCTTAGTCCCCTAAACAGGTCATCTGGCACCGATCTAGAATGCTGGACCTCTTCAATATCTATGTAATCTCCAACAGCCTTGAAACACCTCAAGGTCCTCAAAGGATATTTATTATCATACACAAGTAAATTCTTCAGTTTCCTCCCATTCTCCTAGATTCCAACTGAATACAGGGGTCTTCCAGGGTCCTTATGGCTACTCAGAGGAGGGAAGATGACATATGCTCTTGCAGTCTTCACTTCATCATGAATGGTTCAAGCAAGAAACAGACCATACATGAAGAGGCTTTAAGTATGAAATCACAGGAGCGGGTAGACACAGAAAAGTGAATATACATCTCCGGATGTAAACTCTTTGCCAGATCTGTTGTGTCAGTCTACACTGCAGTCTCCCATTGTTTTCATGAACCGGTACATAAAAGAACAAATTTCTTCTCTGCTTTGAATAAACTTTATTCCAAATGCAGGAAAAGTGAACAATAACAAAAGTAACAATATAGTAAAAACATAGAAAAATATACAAAAACAGGACACAGTGTGAAGGCAGCACTCAGAACCTCAGGCGGCTGCAGCTCCTTTATACTCAGTGACATACAGGGCACCTTGGCCACAGGGGTGCCGCCATTTACTCTGCTGACCGCACACACCTCCAAACATATGAAGTGAAATTTAAGACACAGTGACCTTCAACCTCATAGAAAAGTGCAAAAACTAACAAAAATATCACCTACGGCAGCAACATGGGGGGGGATATTTTCTTTACTGTGGAGACACAGGACGGGGTGAGAGGTCAATGCACCAGGTCATTGCCGCGACCCCTAGTAGGGTGCACAAACTTGGGGGCTTTTCAGGGAGAATCACTGCCCCAAGCAATAAAAGGAGTGAATACTTTATCAACAAATACTACGAATCATCCTTCAGTGCAAGGAACTATAAAAACTTTCACTCTACAACAAATAAAGTGCAAAAAAAATGCAACAGCAGTATAGTGCAAACATGTCATGTGACACCAGGTCCTGGATAGAACCGCAGCAGTCCCTGTGAACAGGAAGTAGACCCCGAGGACCCGGATGGTTGAGGTCAGTAGATCCCAGGCACGTACGCTGGTGGGCGAGGGTATGGGTGGGTCCAGCCCGTCCTCGGTTTCAGCACCCTCCTCGATGTGATCTTCACATTCCAGTCTTGCTGTGGGTACGGGGTATAGGAAGGAAAGGGGGTGAAGCTTGTGTGCGACGGTACGCTGGGGAGCAGGAAGTTCCTTCCAGCGAATGGATGACTGGAGAACATAGGACCTGGAAGAAGAGAGGAGGAGGTGTATTAATAAGCACAGGCTATGAGGATGAAAGGACAACTCCACCCAACATCTGAACTCACTGTATACATGATTTAGTATTTAAAAAATTTGACTGAAATATAAAACCTGTCAGTAAAGCTCTCATAATTTAGTAGCTCTGCCATTGAGACGTCTGGTAAACCTGGTGGCAATCCCCACAGCAGTAGTTGAACCATATGGGTCACCAGTAACCCAGCTTTCCCAGATACAGATAGATGAGGAACAGGACACCTCAAGTGCCTGTAAGTCCAGGGGTCGCCCTCGCTGTGGGTCAGTGTCCTGATCCTTTTAGCCGACCTCCAGAAAATGAGCGAAAGAGCAGGGGGGAGCACAGCAAAATTCTCACACGCTACAAGAGGTGAAAGAACAATACAACTACCCTGGAAGGTCTAGTGTGAGTAGTAGTGATGTTGCTGGGAGTAGTAGTGGTATAACCAGCCCCCAGCTCTCCTATGTGGTTTATAGAGGGTAATGGTTCAGGCTGCAGCCATCAAAACTGTCTTACAGAACAAGTGTCTGCTCTTCCCATAGCAACCAATCAGAGCTCAGCTTTCATAACCAATCAGAGTACAGGTTTCATTTTACCACAGCAGTGCAAAAGAGGAGTACGCTGTGTAAGTCTCAACATCATCTCCGTCCGGCCTGGCGGGTGGTTCTCTTCGTGGAGGGCAGTAGTTCTGAGAGTAAGTTCAACATGACATATCTGACGGCGGAGGCCGGTGTATGGACAGGGCTGTTTCTGGGTCCTTTTCCAGAGCATTTCTGATCCAGCAAAAGTCGGTACATGTTTGGTGTGGACCTTAACACAGGATCTGTGGCCAGCACCAAGACAATTCATGTTCATGTTCATATCCCTATCATTGTTGGAGACATCCAGGAGAAGAATATGAGTGACATGGCAGATGCATGTCCTGAGAACTTGTACGAAACAGCTTTGCATGCCGCCATACTGAGAGTCAGCGGTGAAAAGAGTTAAAAACAGGCGATAAACATAAGAATGCGGAATATTGGATGTGACGGTAGACCGCCATCTGGACCCGTCACAATACATCAAGTCCATGTGGTTCCATATAACGGTATAGTAATCCACACTAGTTCCAGACACACAGAAAACTCCCACAAGCTGCGCCACGAGTCAGAAATCTGGTATAATATTCTGAGAGGACAATGTGAATGGCAGCGTACATGGACACCTTCCAATACTTCAGATAACAGATCACACGTGT
The DNA here is from genome assembly GCA_900303285.1 of Rhinella marina. Taxonomy (NCBI): domain Eukaryota; kingdom Metazoa; phylum Chordata; class Amphibia; order Anura; family Bufonidae; genus Rhinella; species Rhinella marina. The sequence continues at coordinate 5,080 of ONZH01030450.1, read as the reverse complement.
GCAGATTGCCAATATCAGTAGTACGGGGAGACTTGCTATATATATTCTGAAAGTAGTGCAGTGGGAGTGATGCTGCTGGTATTAGTACTTGTCCGGGGTATAAAGTTGGCCCTAAAAAAAAAAATTAATAAATGTGGCCCCGAGTTGTAGGCGGAGCCCGATTGACAGAAGACGGAGCAACACAAGTCGGCAGGGAAAACAGAAGCAGGTGGGGCCAGCAATTCCTTGGTGCAGCACAAAATACCGTCCCAGCAGAACCAAATACCACAGTGCAGCACAAAATACCACCTCAACAGCACAAAATTCTGCTGCCCACACTGCAGTATTCAACTGTCCTGAGGATGGGGACACAGTTGAATTCAGGAGGGCATCTGCAGTTTCTGGTCAGGTGCTAAGTACCTGATGATCCTAGCATTAATTAATGCTGAGAGCATCAGATCATTATGTACATGGCCAGGAGGTCACCCAGTCGCCCGTGTCAGTAGTGCGGCTTTTGGTTGAGATTCTGTGTGTAGTAGTGTAGAGTAGCCCGATACGATCCACGTAACTGGGGTAAGATCCTATTAGGGTAAGTGGAGGAGGTCTCTTTGGGAGATTTTAAAGAAGAGGACAGGCTCCAAATGGCTTAGAAGTAGGAGGTCATTCTGTGGTAGTCACTCTCCACCCCCAAAATAGCAGCACATGAGGAAGCGGACATCAAATCTGAAACGTTCCGCTCATATAAATCACCCCTATGGACAGTGACTGCAGTCATTACCTGGAGGAGGAGTGAAATAGCCAGGGGTTATGTTAGCGATCAGTAGTGGGCTGTCGGTCACAAAGGGCGACGCAGCTGAAAACACAGAAAACACCATCAGTCTACCGGAGCCCAGTATACAGGATATATACAGATATACACGTCAGGTATATATACAGTGACGTCTCTATTTATACAGTGGGGGAAAAAAGTATTTAGTCAGCCACCAATTGTGAAAGTTCTCCCACTTAAGAAGATGAGGTCGGCCTGTAATTGACATCATAGGTAGACCTCAACTATGAGAGAAAAAAATGAGAAAACAAATCCAGAAAATCACATTGTCTGATTTTTAAAGAATTGCAAATTATGGTGGAAAATAAGGTATTTGGTCACCTACAAACAAGCAAGATTTCTGGCCTCTCATAGACCTGTAACTTCTTCTGTAAGAGGCTCCTCTGCCCTCCACTCATTACCTGTAGTAATGGTACCTGTTTGTTATCAGTATAAAAGACACCTGTCCACAACCTCAAACAGTCACACTGCAAACTCCACTATGGTGAAGACCAAAGAGCTGTCGAAGGAGACCAGAAACAAAGACCTGCACCAGGCTGGGAAGACTGAATCTGCAATAGGCAAGCAGCTTGGTGTGAAGAAATCAACTGTGGGAGCAATAATTAGAAAATGGAAGACATACAAGACCACTGATAATCTCCTTCCATCAGGGGCTCCACGCAAGATCTCACCCCGTGGGGTCAAAATGATCACAAGAACTGTGAGCAAAAATCCCAGAACCACACGGGGGGAACTAGTGAATAACCTGCAGAAAGCTGGGACCAACATAACAAAGGCTACCGTCAGTAACACTACGCCGCCAGGGACTCAGATCCTGCAGTGCCAGGCGTGTCCCCCTGCTTAAGCCAGTACATATCCGGGCCCAACTGAAGTTTGCTAGAGAGCATTTGGATGTTCCAGAAGAGTATTGGGAGAATGCCATATGGTCAGATGAAACCAAAGTAGAACTGTTTGGTAGAAACACAACTCGTCGTGTTTGAAGGAGAGTGAATGCTGAGTTGCATCCAAAGAACACCATACCTACTGTGAAGCATGGGGGTGGCAACATCATGCTTTGGGGCTGTTTCTCTGCAAAGGGTCCAGGATGACTGATCCGTGTACATGAAAGAATGAATGGGGCCATGTATCGTGAGATTTTGGGCGCAAACCTCCTTCCATCAGCAAGGGCATTGAAGATGAAACGAGGCTGGGTCTTTCAGCATGACAATGATCCCAAGCACACCACCAGGGCAACCAAGGAGTGGCTTCGTAAGAAACATTTCAAGGTCCTGGAGTGGCCTAGCCAGTCTCCAGATCTCAACCCCATAGAAAACCTTTGGAGGGAGTTGAAAGTCCGTGTTGCCCAGCGACAGCCCCAAAACATCAGTGCTCTAGAGGAGATCTGCATGGAGGAATGGGCCAACATACCAGCAACCAAATCCAGTGATTTTCTGGATTTCTCATTTTGTCTCTCATAGTTGAGGTCTACCTATGATGACAATTACAGGCCGACCTCATCTTTGTAACTGGGAGAACTTGTACAATTGGTGGCTGACTAAATACTTTTTTCCCCCCACTGTATGTGTATCATATCACAGGTGGACATCCTGCGACACTGGAGTGAAGATGTTGGTAAGACTTTTCTCTGACCCACGGTGCAACTATTTGTTAGGTCTCACCGAGCGCTAGTCATATGTCACTCAAACTTCTACACTGACAAGAGGCAGCAGAGGAGGAGCAGAGCAAGACGAGAGGCGGCGGAGCGGCAGTGCAATACGAGAGGCGGACAAGGAGCAGAGCAAGACAACTGACAGATGAGAAGAGGAAGGAGAGGCAGAGGAAAAAGGAAGAGACAACATGGCAGAGAAGGAGGAGGGGGAGGAGAAGATAAAGGAGAATAAAAAGGACAGGACATGGCAGAGGAGAAAGAAGACAAGGAAGAAAAAGAGGAGGATGGAAGAGGAGAAGAGAGGGAGAGGGCGATGACTGTGCAGGAGGAGACAAGTGAGATGACTTGTGCTCAGTCCTCACCATCTGAATAGATGAGTTTTTCATCGATTTCGGGGCACAGAACACCTGGCAGGTAGAGGGCACAGGTTACATATAACATTGCTGGGTATGTCCATAGAGAAGTAGGAAGCCGTGATACTCACCAGGTATGGCGTTAATGCCACTACCATCAAAAGAGGTGTATCCCGGGATATATGCAGTCCCTGCAGAGACAGGCAATGGGACTATGAGCCGCTGCCCCCATATTGTGACCCCAGCACACACCAGCTTCGGCCCAGTGTATTGTGATCCCATAACTGCTCCGTTGGGAGTGGGTAGCAATGGAATCTTACCCTGGCGGCATCGCTCTTGGATTATGGGGGGCAGCTTCGGAGGAGGAGCTTTTCTCAATGGAACCGAGTCAGGAGGCGCAGTGTGAATATTATAACCTAAAACAAGGGGGCGGGGGAGAAGGTTGTTATGAGACTAGCAGATGTAGCAGAGCTCGTTTATGTCACTTTTCACAACATTACAGTATGATTTAGAGAGACCAGAGGAAGCAATGTGAGGAGCAGCAACACTCACCTTCCGGTATCTTTCCCTTCGGCACCTCCACCCCCCAGGCCTGTGCGATGTGGGTCAGCAGGATCTGGGTGTACTTCCGATGCGCTACCTGGTTCCAGTGGACGGCATCCCTGCATCTAAGACGCAGGTTGCCGCGGAAGTGATAGTGCATGTCCAGCACATCCAGCTTGTGCAAATCCGCCAACGTGGCGCTGAAGAAGTTCCCCTCCACAATGTCCATGCGCAGGTTGTGTACCAAGTACTGGAGACAGAAACCGAAAGCAGCAAAGCAGTTACACAGGGGTAAATATAAGGACCCCCCCCACACACACCCGCCGCGCACAACCAGACCACAACGCCCAACGTATCGACACAGTGAATACCCCATCCAATCCACGTTATTCAGACAGGATCACAGAGGGGGCTCCTGCTTAGACAGAAAACTTGGATGAAGCAACCATGCTTGGTTCCATCACAGCGCCAACATGGTGCCTGCTATATCCATAAAGGTGGCCTGTCTTCTCTGACAAAGACATTGGCGCAGTTACCTCTGGGATTTCGTTATACTTGAATCCGACCGGCATGGTCATGTTCCATATGATAAGGCATTGGGGGCTCAGCACCTCCTTGAGGCGCTGGAACAGAATGTCCACATTGGTCTTGTAAGCCTCCATATGTTTGTCGTCATACCTGCAGGAGACGAGGATGGTGAGGTCCTATTTTATCAATATGGAGGCTACGCTAAAACGCGGCAGTTACCTCATGAGATCCCAGATACAGGAGTTTGCTATCAGCACGTCGGGCTGGGGGCCGCTTCGGAAATCCGACAGTATGCTCTCCAGGTAAGTAGAGTAGACGCGGGTCAGAAAGTAGAAGCGTACAAGATGGTGGCCGCTCCGGTACTGCCGCACTTCTCGGAAGGTGGTCCCATTGTGCAGTCCATTCCGCACCCCGCCCTCCACCAGAGAGTCATTCTCGAATGTCTCCTCCCCCTGCATAGAAAACACATACAATGGCTGAAACGAATGCAGGACGATGACCAGCAGCACAGAGTATGTCAGAAAGGGAGCGTGCACAGAGCATGTCAAGAGAATGTGGTAACATAACAGCAGTGCTGATATTATTGGGGAGCTCACCCTTTTTCTTAGCTGGGCTTCAGAGAGAAACGCGTCGTCCCGCAGCATCTTCACCAGGTCTTTGTAGACGGATCTCTGAACTGAAAGACAACAGCCCAGAGCCTTCAGCCCTGACTACTGGTGAGGACCGCTCTGTACATGTGGGGTACAGGACTGTCCACAGTACCTACAGGACGTGGTCACTTACTGGAGTCTCCAAGGACAACGACAAACTTGTTGTGTAGTAACCTGCGCACATCTGCTGAGCCGAACCACCCCATGACCGGACCCCAACATCCAGGACCTGCAATAGACACAGAGTCATGGACGTCACTGACAGACATGAAAGTATCACACAGTATGGAGTATCACACAGTACAACCTCCTGCAGGATCCAGGATCACACAGTACAACCTCCTGCAGGATCCAGTATAATGGAGTATCACACAGTACAACCTCCTGCAGGATCCAGTATAATGGAGTATCACACAGTACAACCTCCTGCAGGATCCAGTATAATGGAGTATCACACAGTACAACCTCCTGCAGGATCCAGTATAATGGAGTATCACACAGTACAACCTCCTGCAGGATCCAGTATAATGAAGTATCACACAGACAACCT